>JAKSZU010000013.1:29786526-29909026 GCA_026018925.1 Tupaia tana
TTTTTTAAGCCACCAGGTCCAAGACTCAACACATGGTTGACCATGTGTGAATCCAGCACCTTATCCACTGTGCCACCTGCTGGTCCCCTTCCAATTCATTTTCTACCCAAGGATAGGAAGTGAAAATGTAAATATCCCTCCCTTTCCTTCTTGCTTATACCTTCTAACAATCTTTGCCTTGCATTTTGAATGAAGTCACAACTCCATGCCTTGGCCTAAAATTCCTTGTGTGAAATGACTCTTGGCCACTCTCCAAGTTGCCTACTTTCACCACTAAGCTTGAACCGTATTCACCTTCTTTCTGTTACTCAGACACACCAGACTTTTTACTGCCTTAGACATTTTCTATTCTTTCTAGGTAGAAAATTCCCCTCCTCCACAAACCTTTTTTTTTTTTTTTTACTGACTCCTTTGAATCATTCAGTAGTCAGCTTAGTCATATCTGAAAAGAGACTTTCTTGACTGAGAGTCTTTTCTACATTTAATCACTTCTGTGTTTTTAAGTACATAGTATTTATCACACATAATCTAAAATTATCTTGGCTTTTGATTTGTCTTATTTCTTTTCTTTCTCTTCCTCTAAAATGTAAGTTCTATAAATGAAAAAATCTTACTTGTTTTTTTTCCCTCTGATCTCCAGTGTCTAAGTACTCTAGATGTATTTTTTTTTAAGAATTATTTTATTTAACTTTATTTATTTATTTATTTTTAACTTGACCAGAGAGGGACAGAGAGAGAGAGAAAGAGAGAGAGAGAGGAAGTGAGAAAGCAAGCTGCCAGATTCAGGACTTGAACCACAGTCAGCCATGTGGGAGTCCAGTGCCCTTAACAACCACACCACCTGCTGGCCCTGTCTAGATGTATTTGTTGAGTACACTCAGAACTGAAAAACCGATGGCAAAAATGATTGGTGTTGAAATTTAGATGCTCATAGATAGAGCAGTTGGGCTGAACATTTGAAAGATGATAATTATAGTAGAGTTTTTAAAGTATTAAAATTTTTTTACCCAGTTATAAATAAAATAATAATATAATCCATAAAACTAAGACTATAAAGGCAATTATAGGAGACTAATTTCTTATTTTTAAAAGAAGAATCAGTCTTTTAATTTCACTTTATAAATTTCTGTTAAAGTCAAGTACAGGGGCCAGCAGGTGGCATAATGGTTAAGGATGCTGGACTCCCACAGAGTTGACCACAGTTTGATTCCCAGACTTGGCACCCAGACCTGGCAGCTTGCTTTCTCTTTTTCTCTCTTTTCCTCCTCGTCCTCTCTCTCTCTCTCTCTCTCCCTCGCTGGTCAAATTAAAATAAATAAATAAATAAGCAAATAAAGTTAAATAAAATAATTTTTTAAAAAAAAAGTCAAGTACAATAAAATTTTATCTTTTAAAACATAGTATATAGGATAATTTCCCACTTTACAGTGTTTTCCCATCCAGTCATCTTTCTGTTGGTATATATGAGAAGTCTTCAACACAGTCCATGGAAAATGCATATTATGGAAAAACTATTCATGGATTTTTAAACTGTGTTTGCATCAAAATAAACGTGTACTTTAATTCTGTTTTCCATGAATTTTTTGAGGTCCTCACATATTAATAGAAAAGAGATGTTATAAAGGAAAAAGAGATAGTTATTTCTGGGTTGTAGGAGTTCTGGTGACTTTTGCCCCATGGTTCTTTCATTTTTTTTTTCCTCTTGTTTAAATTAAAAAAAAAAGTATTTAACACTTTTATTTTTATTTTTTTTAAGCAAGATTTTTCTATAGGGTGTGTGCACTCACTGGAGAGAGACAGAGAAAGACAGAAAGCGAGAAATCACCACTTAGGGGGATGGCCACGCTGCAATACCCTCTACTCCATTCTCCTCTTGGAATTCTGGGCATGCATGCCCATGTGCCTGGGGTGAGTTTCAAGCCACCAGGTCTGGAACTTAAACCATGGTCGATTATGTAGGAGTCCAGCAATGTAACCATTATGTCATCTGCTGGTCCTACCACTTTTAAAAATTAACAAAATATTTTTAAAAAGTAGTGAAGAATGGAAGATGAAAAAGCAGAGAATATACTCTTCCAAGAAACTACTGTGAAGGAGAAAACTGAGCAAGACTGAAGCTAGAGGGATTCACTTCAAAATTTTGCTTGCAGTTTGCTTCCTGTTTAAGAAGGACAACACTGACCTAGCTCTGCAGCCTAGTGGCTAAGAAAGTATGGGACTCCCACTATGGCCAACCACGGTTTGAACTGCAGCCCGGGTGGCTTGAAAAACACAGCAGGTGCACTCTGAATCCTGATGGGATAGAGAAATGGAGAAGAAGGGGTTGTGGCATGACCATACACCCCGGGGGTACTTTGTCTCTCTCTGTGTCTGTCTTTTTCTCTGACAAGTACATGTGACTGCTGGCAATTAAGAAAAGCAAAGGCAAGCAGTACTAAGATACATTGGAATACTGATGAAATGGATTCAGAAGCAAGGATGTGTGTATGTGGCTTATTCAGGAAAGAGAGATTATCTATGGAGCAAGATGCCTTCCTGAGGAAGGCAGAGGAGATGATTTCACAGGGTCTGTTAGAAAGTAGGCTTTGTTAGGAGGGGGAAAGGAGGAGATGAGTGCAGGAAGGTGAAAGAGGTTGTAGAAATAGAGCCAGTGGAGAGAATTTGAGGGGCTTAAAAGCTAATTAATTTTATGATCTCAGTGAACGTGGAGACAAATCACTACTTGAGAATGGATGGTGGGAATTTTGAAGAAACTGGAAAAGGCATAAAGTGGTGGAAGAGCTACCAGAGAACTAGAGTAAGACTAATGGGCACTGTTGAGGGTCCATTGCGGTTGCAGATTATAAATGAAAGAGGGTAGTAGTAGTCCTTGTGATTAGGTGATTTTTCTCCAGCTTTGCTCAGAGGATTGGGTACAGATATGGAAAAAGTGGGTGGTTTATTTCACTCATGGTGTGTGCTTGGCTCAGAGTGTGTGACCAAGAAAAATATCCAAAGGGAGTTCAGAACTTTGCAGGAGGAGGACTGTAATAGAATCTAAGATGGATAAGGAGAAAAGTGAAGAGGCTCTTATGACTAGGAGAAGTTGGTGTGATCTATGGGTTGACAATGGTGACAAGTTCAGAGGAATATTGTCCATAGGATACCTGAGAAAGAAGACTAGCTATCACATTCATATTAGGGTTCTAATCCTAGACCCTTGCATGTATAGCTTTATGGTTTGGTACAAACCATTTATTCAAGACTCAGTTTCCCTATCTGTAAATAAAGAAGCTGAACTAGTTCACTGTATCCCTAACTACAGCATGTACACTTTTTTTTTTTTGGAGAGGTTTTTGCTATAGGGCGTGTGCGCTCAGCAGACAGAGAGAGACAGAGAGACAGAAGGCAAGAAATCACCCCCCAGGGCGGATGGCCATGCCACAATCCCTTCTCCATTCTCCTCTCGGGATCTTGGGCACACACGCACACATGCCTGGCGTGAGATTTTTAAGCCACCAGGTCCGGGACGTGAACCGCGGTCGACTACATGGGAGTCTAGCGACATAGCCATTACACTAACTGCTGGTCCCCTACAGCATTCACATTTTGTTAAAATGCAGATTCTGTTTCAGTAGGTCTTGGATGAGGTCCAAGGCTTTGCATTTGTAATAAGCTCTTTAGTGACTGCTGGTCCATGAACCAGACTTTGAGTAGCAAAAACAATAGATGAATTCTATAGGTTTCAAAATTCTGATGATAAATCTTAGCTTTTAAAATGTATTTCCTCTCCCTTCTTGTCTTCTTCCTTTTTTTTTTTTTTTCCCCCTGAGCTTTGCCCATTTATTTTGCAACCAAATTTTTGGAACATCTATGGATTTCCCTTAACTGGGCAGGAAGTAAATAGAGAAAGATGCAAACCCTGCAGAATAACCACCGCCCAGCAACGGAAACAGAGAGGGTTCTGATGACGTCTCCCAGCTTGTGTCTGCCTGGGTGGAGGTGATACTGCCTTTTTCCCGGCATAGTGTGTCCAGCAGGAACGCACTATCATACAGGAAATGGCTCTGATACAAACAGGGACAACAGCAGTCAGGGCTGGATGAGAGACTGATCACAGCGAGTGGCACGTTATGGCCCTCGGATCAATTTCCTTCCTTTGTCCTGTCAAAAGGTTTTGCTGTGTCAAGCTTCCTTTGCTTAAAAAACATGTGTTCCCAATCTAATGCCGTCAAAGCCAACCACCACAAATCCTCTTTGACTCAGTCAACCTCAGGTTTCATTTTGTCTTAAGGTTCAAGACTCCCGCCAGATCATCTGGTACCACCGACTTAGAAAAACCCACTGAAACTGTTTCCACAGTGTATGTTTTCCATATGTAACTTCTGCATTTCAAAAGGTCCCAGCTATTGTACAAGGATGTGTTTTCCTGCACTGAACATGTTTTTCACAGGCAATAAATTCATGTTTCAGTGATTAGAAACACAGTAAGTGCTTTGGCAGACTGAATTCACTATATTAGATCCAAAGGGAAAATTCATGATAAAGAGAAAAAGATGAAAACAAAGGACATAAAATGTTTGCAAGGGTGATAACTGCTGGAGGACAGTTTCGTTTCATGAGAGGCACGTTGGTGATGGTAGGAAATGCTGAACAGGAGCAACTTGGGAAAGAACCGGAGTCAACGTTTCCTTTCAGGATCTGTTTCAGTAGAGGGGAATCATTCCGAGAAGGGCTTATAGGCTTGATAGTGCACATGAAATTGTTTCCAAGCCGAATTCGGAAAGGACTATAAGGCACACCCCAGAGCCCAAATGTCAGCTTCCAGCTTTTCATCCTGTGAGCAACCTGCTTTCTTAGAGGGAGGTTGTCACACCTGATACTAGAGAAGGGGGTCAGTCATTAGTATCTATTGGTTCCCCCTTGCTTTCTGGAGGTCAATTGACACTGTGTCAAAAGATGGAAACACGGGACCAGCAGTTAGCGTAATGGCTATGTCGCTGGACTCCCACGTAGTCGACCGTGGTTCGAGTCCCGGATCCGGTGGCTTAAACTCACGCCGGGCGCGTGTGCGTGCGTGCCCAAGATCCCGAGAGGAGAATGGAGGAGAAGGGATTGTGGCATGGCCATCCTCCTGGGGGGTGATTTCTCGCTTTCTGTCTCTCTGCCTCTCTCTGTCTGTCTGGTGAGCGCACACGCCCTGTAGCAAAAACTTCTGAAAAAAAAGAAAAAAAGATGGAAACAAAGACAAAACAAAACAGAAAATGCCATCTTATCTAAAGTGTGTCCATTAGGTTTCCTTTAAATATCCTGACTCCATTCAAGACATATCTTGGAAGATGTTTTACATCGTGCTGAAATTCAAGCCACCTTTATTGCCAGGAAATGGTGGTCGGGTTGTGCAAGTATGAGTGTTTGTTGATAGCAGCCATTTGCAGTGGAGCAAGCAATCTAGTGAACTGTGAAAAGAGCAGTCGCAAAAGCCCATTTCCACAGGAAAAGAACACTGTGTGCAGTAAACACAAATGAACTCCATAAACATAAATGAACTCCCTGCTCTCTCTCCTCCCCCACCTCTTACTGCGCCTTCGTACATACTGAGGAATCCACAGGCCATGAAATAGATGAGAGCATTGACTAATTAAGCTGAAGCAGCATATGAGGTCACTTTAATTATAAAGCCAGAGCTCATCAGTGGATTGAACTGAGGAAGAAGGAACGGGATAGCTTTACTTGACATGCATTTTGCAGAGTCAAGAAATTCCAAGAGTGCTCACAATAGGCATTGCGGAGGTTTTCTTTTTTTTCCAAGGGGGCTGTGTGGGAGGTGTGAGTAGATTATAAAACTGCAAATTGCTTTGGATAAAGTAGAAATTTCTGTATGGCAGGAGTTTCTACTCCATGCAGCAAATTAAATTCCAGATGTTCATCATGACAAAATCCCTACCAGATGTCCCAACTCATGGTGGCTGGTAATGTTTATAGCGAGCAAGGCATTCGGCACCTGTTCTTCAGAGACCCCCCGGCCTTTTCATCTGTACTAGCATGTTGATCATGCAGCCGTGATGAAATACTTAGGGCTTCCTTGGCAATGAGAGAGGCTAGGAAAATTTCAAAAACTCTTCATTACTTTTCTCTAAATGCCAGATACATAGATGACTCCAGTGCTCCTCTTGGGACATTTTGAAACTTTATTAATCACACTTTTTCAAAATATGGAATATGTTTTTGAAAGCTAATTCAAAGTCGAAAGGGGGCTTCAAGATCAAATAATCCAAGCCACAGGACAGAGATTGATATTTAGAAGAGTGTTCTTATTTGAAAAGCAAAAGCAGCCCCAATTGCTGCTATAATATAACTCCTTTGCTAAGGAGCCGCTTATTGTAGAACCTCCACTTTTACAGGTCAATGCCTCCTCTCTTCTGTTCAGAGGGATGGTGTGAGCTTTCTTTAGACATGGGTCTACAGCGTGTCAGCAGGCAGGCTCTCCCAGGCTGGTGGGGGCGGGAGGGGGCTTAAGTCAGTCACTTCTCTTTTGGCGTCTTACATCTGTCTGAAAGTCCATGTGAGTTCTGTGGTTTGGAAATGATGTTAGAAATAAAAGTTAGCTAAGATCACAATCACTGCTGCTTTCTGAGCGAATGCTTCAACTTCCATTACATCAATTGGAAGTTAACTGATTCCTGGCATATGTAATGAGTCACCGTCTCTGTAGCTAGCTGTGCGGTATGGGGGTTGAGTGATAGAGAGGGTGTAGAGTGGCTTTTTTGGAGTTCAGACAAGCACAGAGTTCATACACACACCCCCTCTTCCTATCTACAGTCTCTTGAGACGGCAAGACAAATTATCTTTAAAAATTTTTTAAAAATTTGCTATAGGGTATGCTAGATTGCTGGAAAGAGATGAGAGTGAAAGGGAAAGTGGGAAAGTAACTCCCACCCCCCCAGGGGGGAAGATCCACACCATAATCCCTTCTCCTTCATATTCTTTTGGGGATTTAAGGTATATATGCACACACGCCTTGTGTGTTTTTCAAGCCATTGGGTCTGGGACTCTGTCCCCGTTGTTGACCATGTGGGATCCAGTACCTTAACCACCATGCCACTGGCTGGCCCACAGGTTACCATTATTATTATTATTATTATTATTATTATTATTATTATTTTACCTTCTAAAGCCCATCTTTATGATGGACTTAGCCTGAATTTCTTAAAAACATTTTATTACAATAGACTTTCTTTTTTTCAGAGTAATTTTAGGAAAACAACCAAACTGAATAGAAGGCTCGGAGATGGTCATGTGCCCCTCACCTCACACAGGTACCACCTCCTCCGCTGTCGACATCTCCCATCAGAGTAGTGCATTTGTACAATGGACGGAGCTACGCTGGCGCAACATTATCCAAAGTCCATGGTTAACGTCAGGGCTCACTCTTGGTTTTGTGTGTGTTGTGGGTTTGGACAAATGAATAATGACAGGTACCCACCATGATAGTATCATACAGAGATGTTCCCCTGCTCTCAAGTCCTCTGTGCTCCATCTGGTTATCCTTCTAATTCCTCTAACCCACGGCAACCCCTGTGCACTATCTCTGTGGTTTTGCCTTTGCTAGACTGTTACAGAGTTGAAACCATATACTATGTAGTGTTTTCAGATTTTCCTTCACTTAATAATATGCTTTTTAGTTGCTTCTGTGTCTTTTCATGGCTGAATTTCTTTTTATACACTTGAAATGTTAGATTTAAGTGAGTGATAACTTGAGACTTTGGTGTTATGGTCCCTCTATGATAAAGCCCCTTGCTAACACACATTGGATTTTGATAGCCACGAGCAGCCTGAAGCATTTTCATACGCTGGTTATTGTAAACCTGGGTAGCCATGGTGATGTTTATATCTGTTTGCTGTTCTCCTGCCATCCCATCCCTTCCTAGACAAATAAATGGAAGGACCCAGTGAGGCTTAAGATGGGTTAATATTATGAGAGGAAGATATTTATTCATTTCAGCAAATAAAAGAAGAGAATGTTTTTATGTTTTTGACTCACACTAGTTTGTTTTGCAATTCCATCTTTCTATTTCAGTAGAGGGCACTCCGACCTTACCTAGAGCCTAGTGTTTTTTCACTTGACCAGTTTTGCAATGTAACTAGCTTGTCATATCCAGCCTTCAGTCTAGCAGTCAGCAGCAGGCATATTGGAAGCAGAAATCAGATGTACTAAACGAGGGCTCGGTGCTGCCCCAAGTGATCCTGAAGCCCTTTGTTGTCTCTCCCCTAAAGCTCCTGCTGTTTTCTATTATAATTCATGCTTTTATGTGTAGCCTTTCTGACCAGTGTGTGAACTCCTTGGAGCTGAGACTGTATATCTCTCCTTCAGGTGAAGCCCAATGATCGACGCTGATCACTCAATAAATATCTGTGAACTGAAGGAGGGAAAAGGTAGAATCTGACCTGACTGTACCAAATAAAGAGAAGATTGTGCATGTGTTTATGTTTCTTCTGAAGCCATAATTTTGCCTAGTGTTTCTGATTAAGGTCATATTCATGCTCCATATTACTGTATATTGAGAGACAAAACTGATTTTTGCCTTAGGTCCAGACTGGAAGAGCCCCCTGGGTCACGTGATTTGGTAAGGTGTTATGTCAACGCCCGTAATGGCGTGGTCATGACAAGCCATGCAACCACATAAATGCTACTTCCCTCAGCAGAATTTGGACAAAAGCCCAGTGCAAATCCAGTTTGTATGTATGTATGTATGTATTTATTTGTCTGCACCTTTTCTGTCTCCTGAAAATGCCCTGATTTTCATCTTCAAATCTCAAACCCAATAAACATGTAGTCATTGGTTCAAATGCAACCTCTTTATAAAGGTCTACTACAGGCTACCAATAACCTCTCCCTTTTATCTCCTATGGAGACCAGACCTTTGAGTAACTCTCATGGTACTTTTCAAATTCTCTTTTGCCTTTTTTGTTTTCCTCTTAAAATTCATTTATTTATTTCTTCCATGCGTGTGACAGAGACAGACAGACAGAGTGACAGCACCCCTAGTGGATTCTCAATGCCATGACCTATCCCCCAGCTTCAGCCAGTTCTGGAACATGGGCATGCACATGCCAGGGATACTCAGGGAAGTCTCTGGACATGATCTCAGAACTTTAGTATGTGGGTCAGCCTTGTAGAGCAGTGTATTTTACTGCTGTGTCACTATCCACCTCCACTCTCTTGTCTTATAATTTTTTCATATGTGATTCTTCTATTTTATTCTGGAGTTTTTATTCCTTTAGTAGTGAACTTGACGTTTTTGGGGTACATGGCTGCATGTGTTATTTTGTTTGACCCTTCCAACATTTCATGGTAGTTCTTTCTCTTTTTTTGAGAGAGATGTTTGCTATAAGGCTTGTGTGCTTGCCCAAGAGACAGAGAGAGACAGAAACAGAAAGTGAGAAATCACCCCCCCAGGTGGATGGCCACACCACAATCCCTTCTCCTCTTGGGATCTTGGGGACACACGCACATAGGTCTGGGACTCAAACCATGGTCGACTATGTGGGAGTCCAGCAATGTAATCGTTAAGCCATATGCTGATCCCCCATGGTAGTTATTTCTGTCATCTTTGTCTTACTGGTGAAACTGTAGGTCAGATAAATGAAATATCTCAATTGTTATCACCTCGCTGGCAAATGATGGAGTAGATTTTAAAATCAGTTTGACAAAATGCTGAAGTCCATGTTCTCTTTATTACATTTTGCTTCTTGAGAACAGGAGCCACTATGCCACTGAGAAGATCTATTCCTTAGTAAACTAGGAAAGTAAAGATCCTTTATTTTGCTCTGTTGGTAGACTTCCAATGTCATTACGGTTTTCTTGTTTAACTACCTGTGACAATCTGCTCACAGAAGAGAATCTGTGAACCTGTCATTCATGTATCTTAAACATCTAAATGAATGCACAATCTATATACAGTAAAATACCAGAATCTTAAGTATACAGCTTGGTAACATTTCATATATTGTGAAGAAAAGTGTTAACATAGTTGACCCACAGCTGACCTGACTGCGGTCCTGAGAAAACCTTGCTTGCAAGGTTGGCCCTTGGCTGGTGTCTGGGAACTAGAACTTCAGGAGAGTTCCCACCATTTCCTGATAAGAATAGCTCATTGTGTGTTTATATGAGCAGCATGGTTTATGCTGAATGCTTACTTTCCTTTCGGGAATACGAAATGTTGTACGTGCTAGACAGAGGCTGCCTATATCACTAGCTCTCAATTAAAACCCCAGCACCGAGGCGCTAATGAATTTTCCTGGGAGACAACACTTCACACATGGTTCATTGCGGCAGAAATTAAGAACATTCTGTGTCACTTTATTGGGAAAGGCCTCTTAGAAACTTATACCTTACCCCAAACTTTTCCTCATGCACCTTTTCTCTTTGCTGCTTTAAATTGAATTTTTTCCCTATAATGAATCATAGGCACGAGTACACCTATATGCTGGGAGTAGTCCTGGGGATTCTCAACACATGAAAGTACACACCTGTGTAAACATCAACCAGATCAAGATATAGAACATTGCCATCCTTCCAGAAAGTTCTCTCATATTTCCTTCCAGTAAACTATTCTGACTTGTGTTGTCATAGATTGGCTTTGCCTGTTCTTCGACTTCAAATCAACACAGTCATAACAGTATATAACTTTTGCATCTGACTTTCACTTGATGTATTTTTTATATCCATCTATGCTATAGCACAGCAACTTATAAATACAAGGGGTCTTTTAAGAATTGGTGAAGGGGCCAGCTGGTGGTTAAGGGAGCTGGATCCCACATGGCCAACAGCACAATTCAAGTCCCAGACCTGGCATATTGAAAAACATGCTGGGTACATGTGTGTATATGCCATGCCCCGAGTCCTGGAAGGAGAATGAAGGAAAAGGAGTTGCAGTATGGCCATCATCCTAGTGGATACTTTATCACTTTCCCTCTCTTCCTCTCTTTCTCTGAATCTCTCTGGCAAATGTACACCCTACAGAAAATTTAGAAGTTCATGGAAAATCTGCATTATGAAAAAAAAAACATGTAAGAATTTACATTTTTTTTGCACCAAAACAATCTTAACCATTTATAACATGTCTGAAAAGGACTTATTTTAAAGAACAAAGAAAGACATCAGTTTGAAAACAGTCCCTATCAGAGCAACATAAATTCTGCTAAAACTGAGGTAAGAACAAACACCGAATTTATGGTGAAACTAGGATGGAAGGATGGTGAAATAATTGAAACCTTATGAAAAATTTATGGGTAATGCCCCAAAGAAACAGGCAGTCTATAAATGGATAACTCAGTTTGAGAAGGGACAAGATAATGTTGAAGATGACACTATCAATAGCAGACCATTAAACTCATCTTTTGAGGAAAAAATTGATCTTGTTTATGCCCTAATGATGAGGACCAAAGGTCAGTAGCAGAAACAATAGTCAACAACATAGACATCTTGATCGGTTCAGCTTATATAATTCTGACTGAAAAATTATAGGTGAGCAAATGTTTTGCTCCATGGATGCCAGAACTATTGTGCCCAGATCAGCTGCAGACGGCAGCAGAACTTTCTTTTGTTTTATTTTTTTTTTTTTTGATTTTGCATATTTATTTTTTTTCATTACAATTTTTTTTTTTTTTTTTTTTTTTTTTTTGGTAAAGTAAAAATTACAAATACCAGTGGGTGGCATGGATGGTTTGTGTTGAATTTCCACATGACTGACCACGGTTTGGGTCTCAGACCCAGTGTCTTGAAAATCATGCAGACACATGTACACGTGTGCACAAAATCCAAGGAGGAGGATGGAGGAGAAGGGATTGTGGCATGTCCACCCCCCTGGGGGGGTGACTTCTCACCTCCCCTCTCTCTGTTTCTCTCCAGTAAGTGCATGTGCTTCATGGCAAAAATCTAAATTTTTTTTCCTTTTTTTAGTTTTTTATTTTATTATTTTTTGGCTAGAGTATATGCGCTTGCTGAAGAGAGACAGAAAGGGGGAAAGTGAGAAGTCACCTACCCACAGGGGAAATGGCCATGCCACAATCTCTTTTTCTTCTTTCTCCTCCTGGGATTTTGGGCACACATGCACACACATCCTGCGAGATTTTCAAGCCACTGAGTCTGGGAGTCAAGCCATGGTTGACTGTGAGGGAGTCTAGCACTTAAATCATCACACCAACTGCTGCCCCCTCTTTTTTAACAGATAATTTTACATCTTTTGTCTGTTAAATGTTTCTTTCCACCCACCCCTACCATCCACTCCCCTGCCTTACAGTTTCTGGTATCTACACTTACCTCTCTACTATCACACCTTTAGATCTTCAATTTCTGCCCTAGAGTGTAGACATCCAGTACATACTGAATGGGAATATACAGTGTGCATCTTTCAAAGTCTAGCTCACTTTGTTTAACCTTAATTTTTCTATATACATCCCCTTTGATCAAATGACAATAGAATTTTCAATGGAAATTTTAAACACGTGTGATAAAGATCCTGAAGAATTTCCTCCAGGAATTTTAGCAGGAAGTGGCACATGGCTTTACCACTATGATGGTGAAGACAAGGCACAATCAAAGCAATGGCTACCAAGAGGTGAAAGTGGTTCTGTTAAAGCAAAAAGTGGTCCAGTCAAGAGCAAAGATCATGGAGAGTATTTTGGAATGTTCAAAGCATTTTGCTTGTTGACTTTTTGGAGGGCCAAAGAATGATAACTTCTATTAATTATGAGAGTGTTTTGAGAAAATTAACCGAAGCTTTAGCAGAAAAAAACACCCAGGAGAGCTCCACTAAAGAGTCCTTTTCCACCATGACAGTGCTCTTGCTCATTTTTCTCATCAAATAAGGGCAATTTTGTGAGAGTTTTGGTGGGAAACCCTAAGGGAGCTATCTTACAGTCCTGATTTACTACTTCTAGCTTCTTTTAGTTTCCTAGTCTTAAGTGTATTTTTGAAGCACATCCATTTTTCTTCAGTTAAAAATGCAAAAAGGATTGCACTGGTTAAATCCTGGGACACTCAGCTCTTTAGGGATGGAAAAATGGCTGGTATTTTTTAAGTGTCTTGAATTTGACGGAGCTTATGTTGAGAACTAAAGTTTATATTTTTGTTTTTATTCTTTTGTTCAATTTTCCATGAACTTTTAGGAATCCTTTCATAAAATGGATGTCTACCAAACATTGGAACCTCAGAAAATGCTTTCTTTGGTCTCTATTAAAAGTATGCAATGACTGGGACCAGCAGTTGGCATAATGGCTATGTCGCTGGACTCCCATGTTGATCTCAGTTCGAGTCCCAGACTCGGTGGCTTAAACTCACGCTGGTCACGTGTGTATGTGTGCCCAAAATCCTGAGAGGAAAATGAAGGAGAAGGGATTGCAGCGTGGCCATCCCCACTGGAGGGTGATTTCTCACTTTGTGTCTCTCTGTCTCTCTGTGTCTTTCTGGCGATCGCATGCACTGTATAGCAAAAACCTCTCAAAAAAAAAGTATGCAATGATTAAAGGAAAAAAAATGCTGTCTCATGCATTGGGAGATCCAGTTTTGTTACTCATCTCCACTTTATCTGGACCTTCCCTTTTTTTCCCCTCTGTTGATCAGTTTGGGTTTTATTCCCAGCAGTTACTCCTAAGCATGGAGCTTTCTTTTGGAAGGGCGCCTGGGCATATTACTTTCTACAGTTTATAAGTCTCAGATTGAATCAGTCTCTTAATATCTTACTGTCATACCATTGTACTAAACTGCAAAAAGCTTTTCCAGTTCAGCTATTGTCTTCAAAATGGCCAACCATGCTTTCCAGACAAGATATTTGGGAGTTATCTTGTTGTCATCTCTGTTAAATATCTCCATACTTTGTGCCCTATGGCAAAAACCTCTTAAAACAAAACAAAACAAAACAAAAAACCAAAAAAATGGGACTAGTAGGTGCCATGGTGGTTTAGGCATTGGACTCTCACATGGCCAACCATGGTTTGAAATTGACTGTAGTTTGAGACCCAGAAGGGGTGGGCTTGCTTTCTCACTTTCCCTTTCTCTCTGGTCAAACAGAAAAATAATAATAATAATAATAAAGTTAAAAAAACCCCTTCTTTTAAACAAAATAACACACACACACACAAAAAACCCTTTGCACTTCTAGGCCAGCAGATGGCATGATGATTGGGATGTTAGACTCCCATATGATCAACTGTGGTTCAAGTCCCAGACCCAATGGACTTGCTTTCTCACTTGCTCTCTCTCTCTCTGTATCTCTGATGACTATAACAAGGTGAATAATAACAATAAATACATTATATATATATTTAAAAAACCTGTACCTCCATCACCATCTTTCTATACTATATTTTGAAAATAAACCAATGTATGTTCCTTCCTGGGTATTTATATCATAGAGTAATGCTTATGATAGAGTTCATGATTGCATCAAATTGTAATGCAGTTTTCACTAGTTCACTCTCAGGGACCAGAAACGGAGTTTTCCACCTCTTTCAGCCATACTGTGCTGGATTAGTGTCTTCTGGGCCTTTGCATTAATTTTTTTTAAAAAGGGGTTTGGGAAGAACATACAGCTATATGGTTAGCTATTTTCTCTTCCTTCCTTCCTTCCTTCCTTCCTTCCTTTCTTTTTTTTCTTTTTTTTTTTCTTTAAATAATTCCCCTACTTCCTCTGCATACTTTTCTCCCTTTGGTTTGCATTCCTGAGGGTATATTTCACTGGTGTCTTATGTAAGGAATAGCTTAGCAAAAGAAACTTCTTAATCTCTTTTCCTACTTCCCAAAGCAATTATTGACAAAGGTATGAATTTCAGTTCAATCATATACTGGAACTCATGGGACAGTTAGGGATCTTTGCATAATGAAATTTCTCCATGGGATTCTTTGTT
Source organism: Tupaia tana (assembly GCA_026018925.1). Taxonomy (NCBI): domain Eukaryota; kingdom Metazoa; phylum Chordata; class Mammalia; order Scandentia; family Tupaiidae; genus Tupaia; species Tupaia tana. The sequence continues at coordinate 29,801,416 of JAKSZU010000013.1, forward strand.
TCTTCCCTATCTCAATAGAACTCCTCCCTTATGAATTTAGATTGCAAGTCTTCTGGTTGGGGATTTTTTTCCCCCTCCCTTAATCTGTGGTTAGTGACCAATTTGAGAGTACCCTAAATTGGAGCAGCTATATAATCTAGTGGTTCTCTAACTTTGTTTCTTTTAGAATGATCTGGGATTTCTGGATCCCATGAGCTGGATATATATAACACCATCACTCTATGTTATTGGAGGGGGAGGTTGTCTGGAAGTCTCCACAGGGTGTATATACCCTGGACAATGCGGAGACAGTTGTTTGGTCCAGGGACCACACTTGTGAGAGGCATTAGCAGGTGCCAAAACTATTGCAGAGACTAACTCAAACTAAGTTTGGGGGTTGTCTCAAATAAGCAGTGAGGGTTTCAGAAAGAAATGCTCTACTGTAGACCTGCAGACACACATTTTCTTGGTTAACATGTTAAGTGGTCACTATTTGTCAGGGCCCAGGCTTGGTATTGGGATTCCAAGATGAATTAAAGATGGGCCTAGACTTTATGGATGATATGAGATGAATCAGAGATGGAATAATTCCAATATGATGTGCAAGAGGCAAAACTATTGACCCTTGACCTTTTTTTTAGAGAGATTTTTGCTGTAGGGCACATGTGCTCACTGGGGAGGCAGAGAGACAGAAAGCAAGAAACCACCCTCTCAGGGGTATTGGCCATGCCACAGTCCCTTCACCTGCATTCTCCTCTTGGGATTTTGGGTATGTACACACATACACCCGATATGAATTTTAAACCTCTGGGTCCAGGACTCAAACCACGGTCAGTTATGTAGGAGTCCAGTGACACAACCATTAGACCATCTACTGCTCTCAATCCTTGATATTCTTAAGTGAGATATCTTTGGCTTTCCAAATTTGCCATGCAATTTCTCTTCAAAATAGATCTGTAATCAGGAATGAAGAGCAACAATCTCAGCGAGAAAAAGTATCCAGGCAATTACAGAGATTTTTTTTTTTTTCTACTAAATGACTCCACCAGATTCTATCCTAATTTTGTTCAATAAAATGCTAACTACTTATGATTTTTCTGGTTTGTCTAGAGCATTAAATTCATGATTGTGAAAGGATATCTGTGATTAAATTATTGTAGAATGGTTTTTCTTGAATATTAATATTCCTGTTAAAACTCAGATCCCACCCCCAAATATAATGATTTAGTTGTTGAGGCGTGTGGCCAATGGATGCTCATTTAAAACAAAAAAAAAAACGAAAAAACTCCCATATGGTACCATTGCTGCTGGTCTAAGGACCACAGTTAGAATACACAGCAGAGGTGTTGGTGGGGCTGGCAAGTGGAGTGGTGGTTAAAGCACTGACTGGACTCCCACATGGCTGACTGTGGTTTGAGTCTCAGACTTTGTGGTTTGTTATCTTACTTTCCCCTTTTCTATCTTTCTCTGTTCAAATTAAATAATAATACAAAAACTAAGCTATTGGTAACACTCAGGAACTAGTAATTAATATCCTACACTGAGGAGTGGTGGAATGTGGAGAGAGAAAGGCTTTTCACAAATGATTGGGACATTGAAAGCTGAATAGAAGTTCTTAATATGGGAACAGTAAGGTAAGAAAAGGACTTTTAGGTAGATGGACTTTTGTGTGCAAAGATACAGTCACAATATAGCACTAAGTGTACAATCTAAAAGCCTCTAATGACTCTGGAGACAATGGGAAAAAACTATCCTCTTACTTGAGGAAATAAAAGCAATGGAAAAGCTGAGCTCCTACTTGAGCAGAGGAGGAAGCGAAGACAATGGTATTTGCGCCTAAAGGAAGCAAATTGTGCCAGGAGATAGCAGGATGCACCGGTGCAAAAGTGACTTCATGAGATATTTTTGAGAAACGAGTGGGTGGTTTGCTTCCAGGGACAAGTTAAGTAGAGTTCTGCCTGAATTGGGCAGATACTGCTTAGAGTTCCCATCCATAGCTCTGATTCAGTGATATTAAAGGTGCATTTAGGGGGCCAGCAAGTGGCATGGTGGCTAACGCTCTGGACTCCCATATGGCCAACTGTGGCTTGAGCCCCGGACCTGGTGACTTGAAAATCATACCAGGTGCATGTGTATGTATGCTCAAAATCCTGAGAGAAGGGATTATGGCATGGTCACCCCCCCCCTCCCGGGGGGAAGCGTGATTTCTTTCTTTCTCTCTCCTTGGTGAGCACACATGCTCTATGGCAAAAGCCTAAAAAAAATTGCATTTAGTGGCCAGACAATAGTCCAGTGGTAAAACTGCATGCTTTGTGGGGAAACCGACCTATGGGGAAAGGTTCTAGGTTTGTGCCTGAAGACCTCCCAGATTCTATCAGATATGCTCATGCCTGTGACCCAAGGCTGACTGAAGCTGGGGGGTGGATCACGATGTCAAGACCCTCTCAGGAGTACTTTCTGTGTTTTTGTCTCCTTGCTCATGGAAGAAATAAATAAATACAATTTAAAAATGCATTTGAAAATTGGAGAAATGGAGCCAGCAGGTGGTATGGTTAAGGCTCTGGATCCCATATGGATGATCATGTGGTTTACATCCTGGACCTGGTGACTTGAAAAACAACATTGGGTGCATGAGTGTGCAAGCCCAAAATTCTGAGAAGAGAACAGAGGAGAAGGGACGGTGTGTGGCATGGCCATCCCCCTGGGGGCGGGGAGGTTCCTTCTCACTTTTCCCTGTCTCTGTCTCTGTCTCTGTCTCCAATGAGCACATGCATCCTATAGCAAAAATTAAAAAAAACTGAAAACAACCTGGGGGACATGAAGAGGAAGAATACTTTATGTATATTTCTATTGGATTAGACTTGAAATGTCCAAAACACGGAGAAAGTCAACAGCTTTGAGAAGGAGAAGATCACTTCAAAGTTCTTCTTACACTAGCGCTGAATTTATGCATTTGTAGCCGCAAGTTCATCTTAGGTTATAACTCCTCAGCTGTATTCCTTGGTGAAGAATCCCACAGTAACCAAGTTTCTCATTAGAATGAGCTGCCAGAGAATGTTGTGTTACAAGGCAGCACAGAGCTCTGCTCCTGGTCAAATAGGTATAATAATTGGACATTCTCATTAGTGGCATTTGGAGCTTACAGACAAGAAAACACCACAGGAGCAAGCACATTCGTAATTGTGGCCCCGGTGACGTTCACTTTGCTGGGTTTTCATTTCTTTTCCCAAAAGGATTGATAGGCCTTTTGCAAGAGGAAATGATAAGTCAGCCCAGCGAAGCCAAACAGCTTCTGCCTGTGTTTTTAAAAAGAAAAATAATATCCACTTTTGCCACAACATTTTCTGATGAAAGGTGATTTTTTCCCCTCCTTCCCCCCCACCCCCAGCAGCTGCTATGTAATTCTGGAACCCGAAGTACTTTTGCTCTAATGAAAAATTGCTCCTTATCTCTCAGTGGCAACCAACAGCAGATTCCAGGCATCTGTGAATAGCTGGACACGCTCTTTCCTCAATTTTAACTGTCTACATGCATAGGTGAAGTAGCACTGTTGGACCAGCTGCAGAATAGAAGCTGGGGGCTCTTTATTTGCTACTGATTGGTTTGGTAAATGAATTTGTCACAGAAATCCTTTCTGAAAGGAAGTGACTCAAGTCTGTAGGTTTTATTTTTTATGCTTCCAGGAATTGGATTTGACTCTGGTTTTTTTTTTCCTTTTTACTTAAGAATAATTTTTAATTTAATTTTATTCATCATTACCATTTATTTAATTTGACCAGAAAGAGACAAGAGACAGAGACAGAGAGAGACAAGGAAAGTGAGAAAGCAAGTTGCCTGGTCCGGGACTTGAACTGTGGTAGAACACATGGGAGTCCAGAGCCTCAACCACAATGCTACCTACCAGCCACAATGATTTTGGCTCTTTAAGAGAGACCACTCATGGGACCAATAGTTAACGTAATGGCTATGTCACTGGACTCCCATGTAGTTGACTGCAGTTCGAGTCCTGGACCCGGTGGCTTAAACTCACGCCGGGCATGTGTGTGTGCATGCCCAAGATCTGGAGAGGAGAATGGAGGAGAAGGGATTGCGGTGTGGCCATCCGTCCTACGGGGATGATTTCTCGCTTTCTGTCTCTCTGTCTCTCTCTGTCTTTCAGGCGAGTGCATGTGCCCTGTAGCAAAAACCTCTCCTAAAAAAAAGAGAGAGACCACTCAGAGCTCATTTTATATGAACATATTGTATATGCCAACTACTGTGCCAAGGGCAGGGACACTAAAAACAGTAGGATATATCTTTAGAACGTAATTTCTGTTTTTTTAAAGTTTTGCCATAGGATGCATTCTTTCGAGACAGAGAAAGAGAGAGAGAGAGAGAGAGAGAGAGAGGGAGAGAGAAAGTGAGAAATCACTCCCCAGGGGGTAGGGCCATGCTGCAATCCCTTCTCCTCCATTCTCCTCTTGGGATTTTGGGCATGCACACACATGTGCTCAGTATGAGTTTCAAGCTGCAGGGTGGGTCTGGGAATCGAATTGTGCAGTTAACCCTGTGGAGATCTAGCTGCCCCACCTCCACGCCACCTCCTTACCCTAGAACTTTCTTAATTGTGAAGGAGTTAAATAAGAAAGCAACTTTTCCTGTGATCTTAAAGTATAGGAGGTTTTAGTTTACTTAGTAAATTTCCACAGACAAGTCAACATGGAGGATAGCTGCTGCTTCTTTTTTTGTTTTTCTTCCTTTTTATTTTTTAATTGCCAGAGAGTGCGTGTGCTTGCCAGAGAGAGACAGACATAGAGGGACAATGAACCCCACTCACCCACCTCCGCTCCTGGCCCCCAGATGAGGCATCTGCAATCTCTTCTCCATTTCTACATCCTGTCAAGCCTTGGGTCATGCATGCACACAAGTGTGATGTGTTTCTCTTTCAGCACATGTGTGCTCAGTTGAGAGACAGAGAGACAGAAAGCCAGAAATCACCCCCTGGGGGGATGGCCATACCGAAATCCCTTCTCTTCCATTCTTCTCTTGGGATCTTGGACACACATGCACACGCACTCGACATGAGTTTTAAGTCACAAGGTCCAAACTCGAACTGTAGTCAACTATGTGGGAGTCCATGATGTAACCATTGACCAGAATGCTGGTCCTATGTGTTTTTCAAGCTTTTGGAGCTGAGATTTGAAGGGCTACTGATTATGTGAAATTTGACTCCCTTAACCACTAGGCCATGTGGCTTCCCTGTAATTTGAATTCTTTTTTTTGGAGAGGTTTTTGCTATAGGGTGGGTGCGCTCGCCAGACAGACAGAAAGAGACAGAGAGATAGAAAGCGAGAAATCACCCCCCAGGGGGGATGGCCACGCCGCAATCCCTTCTCCTCCATTCTCCTCTTGGGATCTTGGGCACGCACGCACACGCGCCCAGCGTGAGTTTAAGCCACTGGGTCCGGGATGCGAACCGCGATCGACTACGTGGGAGTCCAGCGACATAGCCATTACACTAACTGCTGGTCCCTTGTAAGCTGAATTCTTAAAGCAGGAGTTTGCCTTGCAGATAAAGAAATATTTGGGGAAGAGGGCCTGCTGGACAAGAGTCAGAAAAATTCTGTGGTCTTAGGAAAACTGTAGGGAATTTGGATTAAGACAGGAGGTTCCAGGAGTTGAAGATGGAAATGCAGGGGGAGCCACACAGTGACAGACTTAGTGGACAGGGATGAGGAAACACCATGCTATTTCCCAAGGGTCTGGATCCATGTAGGTTTCTTGTCTTTACACAACACATGTCATTCATATAATGGAACAATAATTGCCCTTCCTTCACGGGGTTGCTGTGAATATTAAATAAGATAACGTGTCAAGTTCTTGGCCTGGTGACTGGCGACTTTAATTCTCTATAAATTGCAGTAGTACTAGAGACAGCAGTGATGGACTGTTCTTGTTGGTTATGATGATTCTGGTGTTTCTGCAGAGACTTTTTCCTCTTGGGCTGTGGACAACTGTGGAGAATCTGAAAAGGAGAGTCAATGAGCAAGCTGCTGGAGCTGGAAGGGTAGGTAAGACACTGAAGTAAGCCAGAGGGTTGTGGCTTCCCTCCCGAGTGCAGAGGTAGGGAACAGTTCTGTATCTTCAGCTGAGGACGAACACTTGATCAGGACAGGGGAGATAGTTTAATAACAAACCTCTACTCAAACGAGATTGCTTAATTTGAGAGTGCTCCAATGGTGCTCTCTAGTGGCCCATAGGAAGAGAACAATTCCTCTCAATAGGAGTGAGACTGAATGCTTCACACAGTATGTGAAGACAATGGTATATGGTGCAGCCATTTTGGACCAGCAGTTGGCATCATGGCTATGTCACTGGACTCCCATGTAGTTGACTGAGGTTTGAGTCCCAGATCCGGTGGCTTAAACTCATGCTGGGCACATGTGCGTGCATGCCCAAGATCCTGAGAAGAGAATGAAGGAGAAGGGATTGTGGCGTGGCCATCCCCCCTGGGGGGTGATTTCTCACTTTCTGTCTGTCTGTCTCTCTGGCGAGAGCACATGCCCTATAGCAAAAACCTCTCAAAAAAAATTGATGCAGCCATTTAAAAAAGAATGAGTGTGAACAATCACAGTTGTCTTGGAGGAACTTCCATCAAGGACTGAGGGAGAAAAATAGGATGCAGAAAAGCATAAATAACACATACTCCCTGCTGTAAAAGGATGGCCAAGGACATTGTTCTGATAAAGTGTAGATGCACGTGTATAAGATGAAATGAAATCATGTGACCATATATAGCATATGAGAAGATAAAGACTAGGTTACTAAAATGGATTCCATTGGGTGGGGGTAATGGCTGATGAATGAGGGGGACTTCAAGCAGTTGGTAAAAAAAAAAAAAAAGTAATTAAAGTATCCGTTTACTATGGCACATACAGTTTTAAAACCCATGCATAATTTTTTCATAACATGCCTTGTTCACAAATGTTTTGAAGACTCCTTTTATGTGTGTGAGAGAAGATAAATCAAACAGGAATGAAAGAAAGCTCCTCATTTATGCATTTATGTAAGTTTGTGCCTGGACACACACACACACACACACACACACACACACACACACACTATAATATGTATACTCAAAAAGAAAAGTGTACTTACAAGTAAAATAATCCAGATGATGAAATGTACAAGAAGTTTCCCCAAGAAAGAGAAATCATATGAAAGATAACCCACTTACCTTTTTATACAGTTTTCTTAGTGACTTTAAACAAATGACTTCAGTGATTCTTTGTTTATTGATTTAACAAAAAGATAAAGGACCACTTTTCAAAATGATCGTGTTCTAAAAGTTAAATCTTATAGTAGGATTTGTTGAGCTATTGCTAATGCTCTGAGCGTGCAAAGTCTGTTTTCTGAAATCTGCAGTTTTTGCTTCCTGCCATGGAAGTGTGAGAAGACTCTCAAATCTGACCCTGATATTCTTCTTCCATACATAGCAACCTTCACTTGTGATAAACCACTTTCATGAACGCTTGTGTATGTTGTAGGGACTTCCATTTTATTTTTCTCCTTCACACTATGGACAATAAAAATCTATCTGAAGATGCTCATCGCCATATGTGTGTGCATTCACCAGAGAGAGAGAGTGACAGAAAGCACCCCCTCGGTGGGCTGTGGTTATGCCACAATTCCTTTTCCTCCATTTTTCTGTCCTGGTAGGATTTGGAGCATGCATGCACACAAGACTGGTGTAATTTTTCAGGCTGCTGAGGTTGGGCTTCAAACCATGGTTGCCATGTGGGGTCTCGGTTCAATTGCTGTGCTATGGGGCTAGCCCGCTAATTACAAATATAATGGAAATAGAATGTAATGAAAAGATCCCAGAACTGGATTCAGTTCTGCCACTCACTAGGTATGTGAGCATTGGCAGAGTTATATTTTTGCTCTTCGACTTTTTCATTTACACAATAGAGATAATAATAGAACATGACTTGGGACCCAGCCATAGTGGCACTCACTGTTAAAATGCCATGCTTCTCAGTCAGGCATGACCTGGGAGACCAAGGTATGATTCCTGGGTCCATCCAAAAGGCCAGTGTGTGGCAGCAGGAACCTGTGATTCCAGTGACTGGGAAGCTGAATCAGAAGAATCCTGAGCTCCAAACTGGCCTGGGCATCATGGTGAGACCAGTAAGACTCTGTCTATAAAAGAGCGGGGTAAGGTGGCACATGCCTGGAGTCCCAGTTGAGAGTGAGGGAGGAGGATCATAACAAGGTAAGACTCTGTCTATTTTTTTCCCCATGTGTACTTGTCAGAGAGGAGCAGAGAGAGAGAGAGAGAGAGAAAACAAGAAAGCAGCTCTTTCCCCACATTGGGGCATGGTCATTCCACAATCTCTTCTCCTTCATTTCTCCTCCTTGTTGGAATTTTGGACGCATGCACATGCGCTTGGCATGTTTTCCAAGCTGAGACTGGGTCTTGAACCATGTGGTTGGCCATATGGGATTCATATACCATAACTACCAGGCCATCTGCTGCCCAAGACCCTGTCTTAAAAACAAAACAAAACAACAGCAACAACAAAACTTATAGATTTGTTATGAAGATGTAATGAGGTAAGGTAAAGCACATTGTATTCACTCATTTATTCATTCATTCAAGAGATACTTACCGGGTGCCTGCTACATGCCAGGATATGTACTGGGCACTGGGGATACGAAGAGTCAGTTATAAGTAACCTCAGTGAACTTACAAGTTTGTACAGGAGACAGAGCAATCTAATGGCTGTACAATGAATAGTCAAAACCTGTGATTTGTGCTAAGAATAAAGCATATAAGAAGCACGGAGAGAATGTGATCAGGTCAGGGTCAGGGAAGGTTTGTCGTAGGGGAAAGTCCCGCATCATGACTTTCCCAACAACCCAGTATGGAGTAATTAGTTGAAACAGATCATGCAGAACATTCTGGGCTGAAGGGAGAGCTTGTGCAAAGTCCAAGACAATGGAAAGAATGTTTACAAATGGCTTTCAAATAAATGTCTTTTGCTAGTTACTCAACCAACCCTACTCTTTGGTATCTCATGATATCTATTTTATGAGGGCTGTGGAGATTAAATCATATCTACTTTGCTAGCATTGCATGAATTAAATAAGAAAAATATAATACTTTATATGTAATAGGTATATACATGTTTTCTCTTCTAATATCTAGTTAGTTATATCTTTTAAATATCTCAAAAATAACCACTGAGATATTTAATGTAAGCTACTTGATTCATTATTAATATAGATGAATTATTTTACATATGTATCTTTATATATACTGATATCAACCATTGTGTGGCTATCCATTGCTGGCTCTGGAAATCTAGCTTTGTATGTGAAAGGGGAAGTTTTACTCCAGTGAAATTTGGACCTTCTATTTTTGAGCCTCTTTCAAAAGTTTTTGTTTTGGGTTATTACCTTCCCTTGCAAAATTCCAGAAGTTGGCTGGTATGGGGAAAGAAAATTGGTTTGACCATTATAGCATTCTCTAGCCATGTATATTTTAGGCAAGTATCTCTTCTATTTAGGATAATAACAAGGCACCAATTTCACCCCTACAGTTTAACATATGCCACCTCTATGCTAGGCATTACACTTGTTGCTGGCTAATCAAAAATTATTGAGGGTCTGTAATCAGAAAAGAATAATTTTATGTAATAAAATGAGTATTTGTTAGTATTCTACTTTCTTGGAGGGCAGTAAACCAAGCTTGGATGCTGAGAATAGGAAACAATGCAGCCAGGAGTCCCTCTTTGCCAACACTCTCCACCACCCTGATCTTGCCAAAAACTGTTCTCATATAATTTTCTTCCAATGCTACTTTCTGTTCAACTCTACTGATACCAGGGACCATGCAATTAAGACCACCTTAACCCTCAGAACAAATTTCTGCTGCTGTGTAGACCTAAATGTCTAATGTCTTTTACTATTATTGTCCTTTATTCACTTTATTTTGTTTTCAGGTCTTATATGAATATGTCTGTCTTGGTGGGAATTAGGTCACATATAAAACCTCAATTAAAAGACATTTTTATACATTAAGATCTTGGACTTCTAGCCTCCAGAACAGTGAACAAATTACTATTGTTTAATTCAGTATCTCAATCTGAGGTACTTTGTTATAGCGGCCCTAGCAAACAAATGCAGTGTTGAACCCATATATGTTGGCTATAAGTGCCATATATTGTTTACTTATTCAGAACAAACTGTAGAACAAAACCCCAAAGTCCCAGGTTAGGTAATGAGTGTTTAATGGGTAATCCCGCTCTTCAGTAAGGTGAGCTGCTTTTGCGTCATGGAGAATATCATGAGATTTGTGTTTGATGTGTGTGGTACCCATTACTTTGGTCATTTTGCTATAAAGATGAATTTATTTGTTAGAAATACCTTTTTTGTGGTCTACTTTTCTTTTTCTTTTTGAGAGGTTTTTGCTATAGGGCGCATGCGCTCGCCAGACAGAGAGAGAGAGAGACAGAGAGATAGAAAGCGAGAAATCACCCCCCCAGGGGGGATGACCACACCGCAATCCCTTCTCCTCCATTCTCCTCTCAGGATCTTGGGCACGCACGCACACGCGCCCGGCGTGAGTTTAAGTCACCGGGTCCGGGATGCGAACCGCGGTTGACTATGTGGGAGTCCAGCGACATAGCCATTACGCTAACTGCTGGTCCCTGTGGTCTACTTTAAAAAAATTATTTAATTTTATTTACTATTATTCTTTTTTAAAATTTGAGAGAGACAAAAGAGAGATTGAGTTGAGGGGGAGTAAGAAAGCAAGCTGCTGGGTCTGGGACTCAAACCTCAGTCAGCTATGTGGGAAGTCCAGTGCTTTAACCACTATACCACCTGCTGGCCCCTTTTGTAGTCTACTTTAATAGAGAGCCTGAGGATGGTAAAGACGACATGAGCATGGCTGGTAGGAAAGGCAAATCCAAACCCAAGGTAAATGCCTATTCCAGAGAGGAAGCATTACTTTCTTTACTCTACCAGGTGACTGTGATCTCTCAGAGGTGTGGTGCTAGTGGTTGTTTATTATGGTTGGAAGATTGGTCAGCCATCAGTGGTGCTGGCCAGGTAAGTTTTGGTATAATTGTACCTCACCAGTCTTGTCACTATTATTAATTGAGAGATGAGTCCAGAGAAAAATCCTTAAGTGTTGATAAAGATGTTAATTAACACCCTCAGTGTAAGTCATGTTGGTGGTTAATATTATTATTATTTTAGATATTAAATATTGTTTATATACATTATATTAAGCAATCCACTCAGGATTTTAATACTTTAAAGAACTAAATCAGGGACCAGCAGTTAACATAAAGGCTTTGACGCTGAACTTCCATGTAGTTAACTGTGGTTTGAGTCCTGGACCTGTTGGCTTAAACTCATGCCAGGCGCGTGTGCGTGCATGCCCAAGATCCAGAGAAGAGAATGGAGGAGAGGGGATTGCAGTGTGGCCATCCTCCCTGGGGGGTGATTTCTCGCTTTCTGTCTTTCTGTCTCTCTCTGTCTTTCTGGCAAGTTGCACACGCCCTATAGCAAAAACCTCTCCAAAAAAAAAAAAAAAAAGAAAAAAAAAGGGACCAGCAGTTAGTGTAATGGCTATGTCGCTGGACTCCCATGTAGTCGACTGTGGTTCGAGTCCTGGACCCGGTGGCTTAAACTCATGCCGGGCGCATGTGCGTGCGTGCCCAAGATCCCGAGAGGAGAATGGAGGAGAAGGGATTGCGGCGTGGCCATCCCCCCTGGGGGTGATTTCTCGCTTTCTATCTCTCTGTCTCTCTCTGTCTGTCTGGCGAGCGCATGCGCCCTATAGCAAAAACTTCTCCAAAAAAAAAAAAAGGAAAAAAAAAAAAAAGGACTAAATCACAGTACCGCTGAACAATAAATGGGTGGTTCTGATGTGTTATTTTGACATTTTGGTCCCAGAGATGTCTTCCCAGTATCCAGTGTCTTCAACAACTGGAAAAGGCCAGCAGCTTCTTGTCTCCTACTGAATTCAATACAGAATGCCTGGACTTCAATAAACAAATCCTGTATGTTAATAACTTTGTTTCAGATCAAGGATTGGAGAAAGACACATACAAGACATATTAAGCAATTCTGCATCTATTTGTCCTTAATTTGTTCATAAGTGGAGATATAGCTTGAAATAGGAAGGTATACACATGGTTATTGATAAACACTCTAAGGAGGGGACTTTGGATGAGTAGTGGCACACAGATACATTAATACCGTTTTCTGTAACAGTTAAACAGTCATGCTAAGTAGAGAAATAATGGTATTACCATCTTGCTTACTGATGGTAAAGTGTGACTCTGTGAGGCAATCCCACATGAGAAGGTTTCCAGTTCAAGTCCAGAGACTTCCCTGAGTACACTGGATACATGTTTGCTCATAATCTGGGACTCGCTGTGGCCTCAAGGCCATTTTGGGAGTGCTATGTTTTTGTTTGTCTGTCTCTCTTGCTCACTCATGGAAATAAGAAAGAAATAAACTAAAAAACCCCATTGCCAACTATTCAAACCAGAACAATGAATCCAGAATTTGTTAAGTGCACCATACTCTTATAGGTATGGTATTTTCGAAAGTTTATTATTTTGGAAGTCTTCACTCAAGGGATTAGGAAATCAATTGGGAGTGGTTTATATCAGTTTCCAGATATACTTATTTTCAATTGTAAACTCAGAGACTTTGACCATGAAATGCATTTAAAGATCCTCTGAGCCAGCTGTGATGTAACTCAATATAAAACAGGCTTGTGATCTGATTCACGGGGGCGCGGGCTTCCTCTGTGGCAGACGGATGATAGCAGTGTCTAGGATCCTTGTAAATTCGTATTAGCATTATTCAGTCCCCAAAGGGTTTGAATATTTCCCTTTCTTCTGAGCACAGTTACTCTAATGAATGACTATGGGCAAAGTACCATGAGGGCCTTTCTTCAAAAGTATCATCTTTGTTTTTTATTCAAGGATCCCTGGGGCCATGAAGTGATTCAAGTATGGAACTTGTGGGTGGACCGTAACTCTCCATTGACAGAACTATTAACAGAGTTTTCTCTGTTATATAGATCAATTAAAATGAGTGTGCTGCCAATCATCATTTTATCGGAGAGGTCTGTAATTTTTAAGTCACTGTCTAAGATCCTTGCAGATAGCATCATTATTACCACTGCAGACTGTAGTCTGTTACAGTAACCACTCTAGCTTTCTTTCTTATAGCTAAACGATGTTACTTGGCCTCTCCTGCTCCAGGATCTCATTATTCCCATTAAAATCACAAAATGTATTTCAATAGTATATTCATTGCCGGCCTCTAAAACACAGACACGAGGGCACTTAAAATCCTGGATGTTTTTTCATTGGTGGCTAAACAGAACACACCTAATACATTAATTTTAATATTCCTGCATCCTCCACCTTTAGATTCTTTTTTTTAAAAATTATTTTATTCATTCATTTATTATTATTTTCACATGAGTTTTGCCAGAGAAAGAGAGAGTGAGCGAGAAGGAGAGAGAGAGAGAGAGAGCGAGCAAGCTGCCAGGTTCGTATCTTGAACCGTGGTCAGCCGTGTGGGAATTCCAGCCCCTTAACCACCATGCTACCTGCTGGCCCCACCTTTAGATTCTTTTATCTATGTTTTACCAAGGAATTTCTAGTACCTCAACTTCAGTTCAGCCAGAAGACTTAATTATATTAATTAACTGATTATCAGAACTATAGCCAGGGGCCAAATGGTGAGTAATGGTAAAATGTGACTCTATGAGACAATCCCACATCAGAAGGTATCCCGTTCAAGTCCAGAGACTTCTCTGAGTACACTGCGCATGTGTTGGCTCGTTATCTGGGACTTGCTGAAGCTGGGAGTGTATCATGGCATCAAGGCCCTTTTGGGAGTGCCGTCTTTCTGTTTGTCTGTCTCTCTTGCTCACCCATGGAAGAAATAAAGAAATAAACTTAAAAAAAAAATAACAATGTCCAACTACTCAGACCAGAACAATGAATCCAGAATTTGCCAAGTGCACCAGTATAAGAATAGCCTAAATTTAAATGACCCTTTCCCCTCAACTCTGTTTACAACCCTTAGAATTCATTTTCCACATATCCCTGAGGATTATATTGAAACAAATTTACACAATCTTGCAAGTTATTGGTGTGTAAGATTTTTGTTCGGAGTTTGTAACAGACCTCCTGGAACATGCTGGGATTTGACTTTTGATATAGTAAGGACATGGTTAGAAGGCTGCCAACTGCAAGCCAGGATGGGGGAAGTCCTCAAGAGTCATCAGATCAGTGGGCACTTTAATTTGGACTTCCCACCATCCAGAACTGTGATAATAAATTCTTGGAATTTAAGAATATAACAAGTAAACAATGGAAGAATTAATAACTTCTTTCTTAAAAATAAGTTTATTTCTTTTACGAGAGTAAGAGAGAGAAAGAGAGAGAAGTATCTTCAACAGATGTGTGCATGGTGTGTATAGGTTGATGGAGGAACCAAACCTGCAGTCTTCCATTTGGATCCAGCACCACTACTTGAGTAGCATACTAATACCGTGCCATCAAGTGGCCTAACAACTCCTTTTAAAGAATATTACATATTCTTCAAGTAGGGTAGCTAAAGTCTTATCCAAGTGGGTGGCAAAGGTTACTTTTGCTTGTAGGAGATGCACAAGATAGTGGGATTTGACAAGATAGGTGATTTTAAAAAAAATTTCTCAAATTTCTCTGTTCTTATTCTTGAGGTCCCATTCTTTCCAAAGCAGTGCCCTGACTCTCATGTAGGATTCTTGGAGGGACTTGAATTCAACAATCCAGTGAATCAGACCCTGTAAGATGTGTTTGGCCACATCTCCCCAGCCACTACAAGATAATGTTCACACTGGGGAAGTCATGGGTTTTTAGACTGTGCCTTTGACCAAGGCTTTTAAACCACCAAGCTTGTCATTTTATTTATTAGAGCTCTCCAGCACAGATAGAAATAATTAACCCATTTCCTACATAATTATTGTGTGTCCCTTGTCCTTAAAAATAGCTTTTCACAGTAGTGACTTGGCCCACCAAAGCCCTTTAATAGCTCTTTTATTCAAGGTGACCATAGTGATAGTTTGACACTGAGTTCCATGGAAATCCATTACAGTATTAGTGCCCCTGCTTCTAATGCTAACCAGCCTCATTGCCTCACATCCAACCAGAATATGTACCTTTTATGGACTGGATGTTTGTGTTCCTTCCAAATGACGTGTTGAAACTCCAACCCCCATTGTGATGGTATTTGAATGTGGGACCTTTGGGAGGTAATTAGTTAACATTTTGTTGTTATTGTTTCATTTTTTACAGAGAGATTTTTTTGCTATAGGGCACTGGAAAAACAGAGACACAGAAAGCAAGAAATCTCCCAACAAGGGGGATGGCCATGCTGCAATCCCTTCTCCATTCTCCTCTTGGGATCTTGAGCATGCACGCACAAGCATTGGTGTGAGTTTAAGCCGCCAGGTCCAGGACTCAAACTGCGGTTAGCTATGTCGGAGTCCAGTGATGTAATCATTATGCCACCTGCTGGTCCCGTTCATTTACATTTAGATGAAGTCACGAGGGTGGGGCCCTCATGATGGGACTAGTGCCCTTATACAAAGAGAAAGAGGCATACGAACTCCCTCTCGCCACCACATGAGAACCCAACTGGAAGGCTGCTATCTGCAGGCCAGAAAGAGGGAGGTCCTCGTAAGTCATCAAATCAGCTGGCACCTTGTCTTTGGACTTCCCAGCTTCCAGAACTGAGAAAATAAAATTCTCTTATTTTAGTGCTCAGTCTATGGCATTTTATAATGGCAGCCCAATCAGTCTAATACCATAATCTTTAAATTCTTATTTTCTTTTTTTTTTTAAAGAATTATTTACTTATTTAATATCATTTGTTGTTATTATTCTTTTAAATTGACCAGATAGAGACAGAGGGAGGGAGAAAGGGAAAGCAAGAAAGTAAGCCACCAGGTCCAGGATTCGAACTGCAGTCAGCCATGTGGGAATCCAGGGCCTTTTGCCTCCATGCCACCTGCTGGCCCCAAATTCTCATTTAAAAAAAATAATAAATTCTCATTTTTTTTGAAAAGTCCTTTTTATAAGCATTTTTGGTACAAATTCCTATGTCGAGTTCTTAACCACTAGGCTATGGGGTCAACTTTTTCTTGTTCTTAGTCAGGTTTCCTATGTGGGCCAAGAATATTAACTACAGCTGACAAAACCTATCATAGGTAGTTTAAACATAAAATAATTAATTTTAGGCCAGTAAGTAGTACAATGAATTTCCAGGAGCATCAGGGAGCTACATTTGCATATCAGGAACAACACAGTATAAGGACACTCTAAATCACAATGGGATTATTATTATTATTATTTCTAGTTTTTGTTAAGGATATGTATACTTCCCAGAGAAAGATAGAGAGAGAGAGAGAGAGAAAAGAAAGTGAGAAATCACCCCTGAGGGAGGATGGCCATACCACAATCTCCTCTCCTCTATTCTCCTCTTGGGATTTTGGGCACACATTCACACATGCCTGGCGTGATTTTCATTCTGTTCAGTCCAGGACCTGAACTACAGAATTGGCTACATGGAATCCAGTTGCCTTAACCTCCACGCCACCTGCTGGCCACATAGTGAGATTACTATTATTATTTTTAAAGAGAGATTACTGAGATTACTCTAATTATTATTGTTGTTTTTTAAATTTTTTTTTAAATTAAAAAAATTTTTTAAAAATTTTTTAAAAATTATTTTTTAAGAGAGATTTTTTTGCTATAGGCATTTGTGCTCACCAGAGAGACAGAGAGGCAGGAAGTGAGAAATCACTCCCCAGGGGGGATAGAGATGCCACAATCCCTTCTCCTCCATTCTCCTCTCAGGATTGAACATGCGCACACACATGCCTGGTGTGAGTTTTAAGTTGCCGGGTCCAGGACTCAAACAGTGGCCTACTACGTGGGAGTCCAGCGATGTAACCATTACGTCATCTGCTGGTCCCCACAATGAGATTATTTTGCTTGAAACTTTCCTGTTGCTGTTTTCTGCTACTTGGCATGCATATTAGTGGCATGGAATGGGAACCAGATCCACAGTTGCCCTAGAAGATCCAAATGTCTCTTCTTCTTAGAAGACCTGACCTCCCTTTGTAGTTGTTCCTTTGCATTGTTTGGCTATGCATTATAGGTCTCTGAAAGTACGTCTACAAGAGAATCCAAGTGATGTTGATATTAGTTTTTTAGTACATGAAGGCACACACTGAAGAGGGCATGAGAGGGGTGCTGAGTGGACCAATCTGCAGTATCTATCACAACTTCTCCTAAGTCTAATGAGAAATATCTGTGAAGACATCAATACCCCATCTGGTCTTTGGTTGTCTAGTTTGCATATTCAAAGAGATGCTCTATTTTAAGAATGTAATTCGAAGTTATTCAGTCTTTGTTGGGAAATAAACCATCATTCTGATCCCCCCCTATGGGAGATGTGGTGCAAAAAATGTGTTATCCTTCTGTTTTAATGAGCTGCCCATTAGAATCATGTTACTGGGACTGGCTGTCTCATTTCCTGACTGCCAGCTTTTGTAAGGACGCTTCAGGGAAAACTGGCCATGAGGGAGGAAGAACAGATTGAAACTCTAGTTCTCTTTCTTTTTTCAACATCACTTACCATTCAGAGTTCAGTGCGTGTACATTTCTCATGCTCCCAGATCTGTCTGAGCAGTTCAGGGCTTTGTTGTCGCTTTGACAAGGAAAGAGTCGTGGTGCAAGCTGTCAGGCTGTGGCCCACTGCCTCCCTCAGGGGTCCTCCTGGATTTTCCTCTTCCAATGGCATTCTCATTCCTTTTTAACCATCCTAACAATGCTGTATGTTTAGCAGTGAATGCTGTTTTCTGATAACGTTTCATTTTCTGTAAAAAAAAGTAATCTTTCCTCTCAAATAATAAACTGCAGGGTCTTTTATCCTCCCACATTTCACTTTTGTCATATTCTTCTAAGGTCTGAGTATTGAAAAAGGATATATAATACTTCTACAAACATACTGTTAAAAAGTATTTCTGAGAACTTTGGTGTCTCTAATAAAAGCGACACGGCTGTTGGCTAAGGGCCAAGAGGTAAGGGGAGATCGGATGTTTCTATGTCTAAGAGAGTTGGGGAGTTGGAGAGTAGGAAAAAGAAATGTTTTAAAAACCCACTCAGGAATCTTATTCAGACAGAAAAAACCATGGATTATATTTTAATAGGGAATGTATTCTACCCGAGAGAGAAATGTTTGTGGGAAAAATGCCAAGGGGGTAAGGATGATCAGGCTCCCTTTGTTAAGGAATTGTAAATGTATTCACTTTGGAAAAAAAAAAAAAAAAAGAAGTGGTCTTAGAAGAAAGAGTTTTAGAACAAAGGTATTTGAAATGAGTCAGACTTAATCCAAGTTCTATTTCACTTACTATCTATGTGTTTGGGCAAATTATTATGTCTTTGAAATTTAGATTTCCACATCATTGTAGTGTATAAATAATTATAACAATTGCCTAGGGGAATATTATGAGAATTAACAGTAATACTGTAAAAAATTTCAGTTCCTGGACATACCTAGTCGCTATTATTATTCCTGGTGATTTTTATAGACATCTCAACAATCTAAAAGTACCTGGGGACATTTCGACTGAAGAGCTTTGGGACAAAATATATAAGAAGACTTTAAAAAGTGTGTGGAAAGATGGAGTTAAAGTATGAGTTTATTTTGGGGCAAAAAATTTTGAAATCCATACATTTTTTTCATAATATGAATTATCTATGAACTTATTGAAGACCCCTCATATGTACATAAGTTTTCAGGTATGTATCATTTAATCTCTTAGTTTTGTTCGTCTGTAAATAAAAGGAATTCACATTTATGGTTAGCCTGGTAGTACAGTCGGTAACAAACTGAAATGCATTGCTGGAAGCCACATGTCTGACTGTGGGTTCAGATCCCTGTGTCGGGCTGAAAATGTGCCAGGTGTGTGCACACATACCCAGGATTCTGATGAGGTGGAGGGCTGGGGAAAGAGGATTGCAGGATGATGAGACTCTACTGAGGTGCTCTTCTCTCTCTCTCCATCCTATGTGCCTATGCCTTCTATCACCAATAAAGTAAGCTGAAAAAAAGGGCAATTCACATTTACTTAATCTTTATATGACAGATACTGAGGTTATCTACACAATTGGTTTTCTCCTTTTTTTCTAAGATAAGCCCTAATATGCCCAGTTAAAAAAAGTAGCATTTTCGTAGCCACACATAGTTATGTGACACAGTTCGACCAAGAAACAGAAAGTGGGCTACAGGTGATTTCTGGTAAAGTTTTCCTTTTCTAATAGTGATGACTGCCCTTCTTACTTGTCACTTTTTTTAAAAAAAGGATGTATTTTTATTGCCAGAGGCTGCATGTGCTCACCAGAGAGAAACAGAGAGAGGGAGCTAGAGAGAAATCAATCCTCTTTCATTTGTCTGTCCTGTTGGGATTTGGGGCATGGACACACACATACCTGGCATGTTCTTTCAAGCCACCAGGGCTGGGATTCAAATTGTGGCTGGCCATGTGCGTTCCAGCTCTCTTAACCGTTAGGCTATGGGGCTGGCTGCTGTTGTTGTTCTTGGCTGGAAGGTTGAGATGAGGATGGAGTTCGAATTTTCATCATGAGGCCACAGAAAGACCAGACAGATGAGAGTCACACACTGAGGATGGTAGATCAGACAATGATGACACTGTGGAGTTGCTGTCTTGGGCCATCTTAACATATTTTGCTTGCTTTTAATTAATAATCTAATTTTTTTTGAGTAGTATTTGGTTTATAGTAGAATTGAGCAGGAGGTAGAGAGAGTTTCCATAAACCTCCTGTCACCACACATGCACAGACTCCCCATCATTTTTATTGAATTGTTAATTCTTTAAAATTTTGAGTTTGAGGAGTACTTTGTATATTTTAGATAATAGACCTTTATCAAATGTAGTTTTTGCAAATATTTTCTCCCAATCTTTGTCTTGTCTTCTATTTCTTTTGATATGTCATTCACAGAGCAGAAGTGTTTAATATTAATGAAGTCTAGCTTGTCAATGATTTCTTTCTTAGGTTGTGCTTTTGGTGTTGTATAATACCTAGAATGTCATGGCCTAACTAGGCAGTGTTGGGCAGGTCTTTGATCCTGGCTACTTGGGAAGATGAGGCAAGAGGATGGAGAGTTCAAGGCCAGGCTGGAAAACAGAAAGACCCTGCCTAAAAAAAAAAAAAAACAAAACATACCAAAAAGTCATGGCCAGACCCAGAGTCATTTATATTTTTTTCCAATGTTATTTTTTAAAAGTTATACCATTTTTGGTTTTATTTTATGGTCAATTTTGAGTTATTTCTTGTGAAAAATGTAAGGTCTGTGTCTAAATTCATTTTTTTTGCGTGTGGATATCCAGTTGTTCCATTTGTCGCTTCGTTGAATTGCCTTCGCTCCTTTGTCAAAGAGCAGTTGATTTTATGTGTGTGGGTCTATTTCTGGGCTCTCCATTTGGTTCCATTGATGTACTCATGTATTCTTTTGCCAATACCACATTGCCTTGCTTTCTGTAACTTCATACTAAGTATTAAAGTTCGGTTTGTTTCAGTCCTCTGACATTGTTTTTCTTCAGTACTGTGTTGGCTATCCTGGACCTTTTGACTCTCCATATAAGCTTTACAATCAGATTGTCAATATCTACAAAAAACAGTGCTGTGATTTTGATTAGGATTGTCTTAAATGTATGCCTTGAGTTGGGAAAAACTGGCACCTTGACAATATTGTGTCTTCCTATTTGTGACCATAAAATTGCTGTTCATTAATTTAGTTGTATTATGATTTCTTTCATCACACTTTTGTAGTTTTTGTCACATAGATCTTGTATATATTTTATTAGGTTTATATTTAAGAATTCCATTTTCATGGGTGCTAATATAAATGGTAATATACCTGTAATTTTGAATTCCACTTGCTAATTTCTGGTAAATAGGAAAGTCATTGACTTTTATATATGAACATGTATCCTGCAATGCTGCTATAATTGCGTATGAGTCCCAGAAGTTTGTTGATTGTTTCATAAAGATTTTCTGGATAGATATTTATGTCATGTCTGAATAAAGGTAGTTTGATTTCCTCATCCCAAATCAATATACCCTTTATTTCCTTTTATTGTCTTATTGATTATCGAGTACAATATTGAAAAGGAATGGTGAGAGGTGACGTCCTTGCCATATTTCTTATTATAGTAGAAAAAGCTTTGAGTTTCTCAGCATTAGCATTATGTTAGCTGTAGGTTTTTTATTTTTTATTTTTTGCTAGAGGGCATGTGCACTCTCAAGAGAAAGAGAGGAAAGAAGAAAGCACCCTACATGAGGAATGGTCATGGTGCAATCTCTTTTCTTCTATCCCTCCCTCCTTTCAGAGTTTTGGGTGCACCCATACCCAAAGTGCTGGGTCCGGGACTCAAAATACGTGGTCAGCCATGTGGGATCTAGCTACCGTAACCACCAGGTCATGGAGCCGGCCTAGGTGTAGGATTTTTTGGTACATTTTCTTCATCAAGTTGAGGAAGTTTCCCTTTTTTTTGGGTTAACCGAAAGTTTTATTTTATTATTTTTTTTAATCATGGATAGATGTTTGATTTTATCAAATGATTTTTCTACATCTATTGAAATAATCATGTAATTTTTCTTCTTTAGCCTATTGATATGATAGATTACATTAATTGATTTGTGATTGTTGAACCATACTTGCATATTTGGAATGAAATTCATGTGATCATGATGCACTTTTTTCAATAAAATGTTTAATTTAATTTGCTAATATTTTGTCGAGAATTTTTTTATTCTCTATGTTCATGAGGGGTATATATTGATCTGTATATTTTTAAAATTTTCTTTCTTCTAATGCCCTTTTTTGGTTTTAGAATTTGGGTAAAACTGTTCTCATAGAGTGAGATAGGAAGCATTCCCTCAGCTTCTATCTTCTGAAGGAGATTATAGGAAATTGTTATAATTCATTCTTAAAAGTGTAGAATTTAGGGCTTAGCCTAATGTTTTCTGTTTTGGAAGTTAATTATTGATTCTGTATCTTTAATTGACATGGACCTATTCAGAGTGTTTATTTCTTTTTGTGTAAATTTTAGCAGATTGTGTCTTTTATGGAATTGGCCCATTGCATTTAGGTCAAATTGGCTAATAGTGTTAAAATCTTCTACAACCCTATCAGATTTTTATCTAATAAACTTATGATGCATAACTTATTAGACAATGTTATCAATTACTATGTTTTTAAAATTCATTATTTATTCCATGAGTAATGAAGACACACACACACACACACACACACACAAAGAGAGAGAGAGAGAGAGACAGAGCTACAGAGAGACAGAGATACAGTACCCTTAACGGGGTCCACCCTCGTCCTCAGTCAGCCTTGGATCATCATGCACTCTGGATGTCCTCAGGGAGGGTTCTGATCTTGAACCAGCAACCTTCTATGTGTCTGCCTTACAGAGCATCATGGTTAACTGCTGAGCCATGATCTGGTCCCTATTTATTACTATTAAAGTAGTAAAAATAAGAATGGAACTATATATCTGACATAGTTTTAGTAAATATTTGTGAAATTATAGAATTAATAGCAAGTCATAACCAAGCATCTATCCGTACCCATATAATTTTCTTGAAATTGGAAACATTTCTTTGTTTTATCTAGAAAAGTCTATCATTCAGGCATCAGCTTCCTCTAAAAAGCTTTTCCTGATTTTCCAAGTTCATGTTACGTGTCTATCTGTGCTTTAACTTTATCCTGAGTTTTCTCTAACACAAGGGTTCCCAGGCCCAAGGCATTGGACTGGTGCCAGTCTGTGGCCAGCTGAGATGTCCCCACCTCTACTGTGCAGTAATGGTGGGGTGGTGGTGGGCAGGTGAGCAAGGCTTTGTCTGCGTTTACAGCCATTTTTCATTAGGTCCTTGCATTGCTGTCTGGGTTCCGCCGCCTATTGGATCAGCAGCCATATTGGATTTTCATGGGAGAGTGAACCCTATGGTTGTGTTATTGTTTCAGTGTATATCACAGTGTGGTAGTGGTGGAAATGGGGTGCATGGTGGATATGGTGCTCTAGGATCATCCCAGGACCACCCCCTTTTCTCCCCTTGCTTTTCATCTGTGAAGTGGTTATCTTCCGTAAGGCTAATCCCAGTTGCTGGGGAAGGCTGGGGACTGCTACATTAGCACACCACTTGCAAATGCATTGTAATTGCTTATTTATTTTATTATTTTATTAGGAGAGATTTTTGCTATAGAACACATGCGCTCACAAGATAGACAGAGAGACAGTGAGACAGAAAGTGAGAAATCACCCCTGGGGGGATGGCCACGCTGCAATCCTTTCTCCATTCTTCTTGCAGGATCTTGGGTATGCATGCACATGTGCCCAGCATGAATTTTAAGCTGTTGGGTCCAGGACTCGAAATGCAGTCAACTACATGGGAGTCCAACGACAAAACCATTGCACCATCTGCTGGTCCTGTAATTGCTTATCTGATTATTGATCCTTTCCACCATTCTTCGTGCTCTTTGAATGAAGGAATCATGACTCTGTAATCATCTAGTAGATGATAGACACACTTAACTCAAATATATGAATTATAGATTCCCAAGGGCAGGTGCTAAATCTTATCTGCCTATTTTCCCTTACAGTAAAGTCTTAATACTGCATTGCTACACAGTTTTCAGTTAAGACTTATTTGAAATTTCCACTCTCCATTAGCATATAGTCAGAAAAAAGAAACTGCATTTAATAATAACTTGGACATAACATAGACTAAGCCTGGCTTAAATAGTCGCACAATGATCTTTGAAATATTTTCCATTGTAGCTCTTCAGCTTTTGTTCCTCTCCAACAACATAGATGACTAAGCCCTTTTAGCGTTTCCATAAAAGAGAAAGAGGAGTCCTAGGGCGCCTTACTTGGAGCACTTCCAAACGTTGAAAACATTTATAAATATTAATACATTTATAGCTTTTATTAGGTGATGATGTTGAGCAAAACCAAAGCAGGAGTGAGTTGAACATGATGTCAGAATTGAAGTCAGAAGTCTTTACTCTTAGCCTTATGGTTGGATAACTTTGCTCCATTGGCTCAGCAGGTAGAATGCCTTGGAAGTGGTTTGTTGTACCCAGAAAGTACCTTGGTCCATGCCATACCTGAGAAGTCAGCATCTAAATTTTTAAATCCAGCCATCATTCTTCCACAAGCCTTGCAATTGAACAACTGCATTCACTGGAATAGCAATTTTCTCTTTGTCTTGCTATTGTCAAAGCAGACTGTGAAAGTTTAGAGACTAGAATTATGTATTTGGCACTGCACAAAGTTTGTGGAACTTCCTGGACATGGCCTTCGGTCTGTACCAACTGGCAACTCTGGTTGGTTAGAAAGTGAAATTCCATTTGATTTCAATAGTTCTTACAAACCCATAGTCTAGAAATAAGGAAAAAAACAAAGCAAAATGACTCTCCAACTTGGCTGGGATGAGACTAATCATGTCATCTGTCCTAAATTTAAATTTATTGAAAATGGAGTAGATATAAGCTCTATTTTTAATGACTACATGTCATGCTTTCCATAACCTAACTACTTTTGGCAACAGGGTATTGAATTAAAGGGCACATAGAGTTTTTAAATCCCAATTATGATACTTTCCTTTTTTCCCTTTTCAGTTACTAATCACTAACTGCTTTTGCTAGATCTTTTCTTGGGCGTGCTGTTTCAGAACCCTAATCAGAATTTCCTTAGGGAAGATTCTTCTTTGGATTGGTCACTAAACACATTTTTTCTTACTTACACCACTTTCAGTGAGTAACTGAAACTGTAGATGGTCCATTGTATAGTTTGAAGAACTGATTCCATTCCTTCTGGCAGGAAGTGGCTGAGGCATTGAAGTGAGACAGAGCCTGCGCCTACCATGGGGTAGAAGGGTTTGCTGCCGGGCCAGGTTGGGAGAACGCTTGCTCTAAGTCACATGCCACATTATCTACCTAGCTGCTACTTCTCTCCTCTCAGCCAGGCATGTGCTATTATCCCATCTCGTACACGTGATCGGGTGCGTTTACTTTTGTGTGTATAGTATACAGCTATAATGGGGACCATATATGTTTTTAATTTTCCAATGGTGTGTTACTTCTGTGACATTTATTAAGTACAGAGACAAACTAAATGGCAGTTCAGGGCTTTTTTTTTTCTTTTTTTTTTTTTTTTTAGAATTTTTTTTTTTTTTGCTATAGGGCGAGTGCACTCACCAGAAAGACAGAGAGAGACAAGAGAGATAGAAAGCGAGAAATCACCCCTAGCGGGGATGGTCACGCCACAATCCCTTCTCCTCCGTTCTCCTCTCCGGATCTTGGGCACGTACGTACATGCACCCACCATGAGTTTAAGCCACCAGGTCCAGGACTCGAACTGCAGTCAACTACATGGGAGTCCAGCCACATAGCCATTATGCTAACTGCTGGTCTTAGGCTTCTTAAAAGAAGCAGGGGAAAGATTCCTCTGTCTTAGGCATTCTCTGCAGCCCGTCCTTAAAGTACATTCCCACCTCCTCATCTCGGAGTTGTCAGCACTGCAATAGGAGACCTGGGCACGTCTACATCTTCTACCCTGTTTCCTTATTCTTCCTTTAACCACATTCTGGAAGGAACACCCTTGAGGTGGCTTCCTGCTGGAAGCAGCATCCGTTCTACATGCGGACAGAACTGCCCTAAGGCCACTAAAACAGATCTTGGTGTTGTAACTGTAGGGTGACTTGGGATTATGGATTGTTGAGCAAAAAATACAGTCACCCTCCTCAAAGATAAAATCTGATAACATACATTACAAAAAATAGGGCCATAATATTAAAACCCAATTTAAAAAAAAAAAAGCTATCACAACAGCTTTTTGTGTCTTCAAATACAAGTCTGTATGCTATTCTACCATAGGTTACTTGATCTTCTTTGGCTAAACTTAAAAATAAGAGATTTCATTACTATTGAGTCATCAGAAAAGATATGACATATTTTTCTACGCAAAAACGTGTCATGACTTTTTTGACAACTGATCAAGGAGAACTCTTTGTAGTAGCTGCTGTGATTCCTTTCAGGCATCAAATGAGCTATTTCCATATCTTGTCATTTCTTCTCTAAGTGTTTAAGTAATTTTTTTCAAGCATCTTAATGTTTTCTAGAACACTCTAAGTACTTTGGTGCTTATATCAGCTATCAGTAGTCAAATGATTGCAGAGGAGGAACAAACAGATTAGAATGAATTTCTGTCCTTGGACATGCGTTGTGTGATACCAACATTCCTACCTCAAAACAGTGTGTCAGCACTTGAATATTCTGAAACTAGCTTACAATAAGTTCATTATTTTGCTTTACATATGTGATTCCATGCTTACGGTATGCTGTCACTGTTGGCATTGTTTATGTTGTGATATGAAGAGTTCCAGAGGATTTGTGTCTTTTTTTTTTTTTTTTTTTCCTTCCTTAGATGCCTTCTTGAGAAAATGCTCTGAGAAGGAAAGAGGATAAGCACATTGGAGTCCTGATATAGGCAGGTAAACCTCTGTCAGGGATGGTGAGATGGGAAGGGGACAAGAGTAGGGGCTTCATGAACTTGAGGTCTGAGATTACTGTAGGTGTTTTTGCCCAGTCATAGTTTTGTTCAGCACCATTTCTGATGGGAGCATAAATGACACTGTCAATTTCAGGCCTTTTGAGGGAAAAGGGAGGGTAATTCTCATGCCCCAGGTACAGATCACATAAGAGCTCAGAGAAAGACTGTTCTTATGAACCTGCAATGAGAGACTTAGTCATTCAGCAGAGAGCAAAAGAACCACAGGCAAAAGAGCCTGAAGATGCTGTCCAGGTAGTACTAATTTGCTAAATTCACTGTCCCTTGTGTGCCCTCTAGGGCCTGGGCTCTGGAGAACATGGTCCAGCTCTCTGAATGTTGCTTCCTTTCCACTTTTGGGCAGTCTGTGAGGCAATGACTGATACTACCTGAGGATTGAAAGAGCCTAGAGGCTCATGATCATTTGTAAAAGATCAATAATAATTTCAGCTCTGTTTTTGTTTGGCAGTTGTGAGAATTAAGGAAAGTGACATATTTTGCAAGCCACAGGTAGCCACATGGCTATGACTGATAGTAATCATTACTATTCTGATCCCCCCTGGTAAGACTGCCTGAGATCTTATTTGGGTGAGAATATAATTTTATTCATCTCTAAGAAACACAGAAGGAAACAATTTCAGTTTTCCAAAGTGAAATAACTTTATTTTTATCTGATTCTGAAAAATACCTGTGTAGAACATTTAATGAAAAAAGGGACTACATCTTTTAAATTTTGAAACGTATCACTGAATAGCCTTTCAAAAATATTTGGTCAATAAATTTACTTACCAGAAGTAGATCAAAGCAGTCTATTGCTTGACATATACAATGCTGGATATTGTCCATATTTTAAAGCAGAACCAATCTGTTGTTTTATTTGCATTTCTTGATTACTAGTAAGGCCAAACATCTGTTCATATACTTACTGACCGTGTTTCTTTTAAAAATTGTTTATTTATATCCTTTACTTATTTTTCTTTCTCTTTTGTACTGATATATAAGAATGTGATGCTCTTTGGATATTTACCTCATTCCTGGCACATATGTTGCCAACCTTTTTCTCCTGGTGTTCTTCGTTTTTTACCCTTGATTGCAATGTTTTGCTATTTATAAGAACTCTAAGGCTGGCCCCATAGCCTAACAGTTAAGGGAGCAGGATTCTACATGGCTGATTTTGGTTTGAGTCCTGGCCCCATAGCATGAAGAACATGCTGGGTGCATGTGCCTGTGTGCTCCAAATCCTGATGTAGTCACTTGTATTTTCTCTGCAAATAGCATTTTTGGGATGTCTATATGACTGCGTTTGACTCATTGCATGTAAAATGTCATTAACTTTTCACCATGTTCATTTGTTAAAGTTTATTTTAGCTATTTCTTCCATGAACAAGTGAGAAAGAGAGAGACAGAGAGATAATACCCCAGCAGGATCTTGCTGCTGTGATCTGCCCCCCGCTTTGGCCAACCCTAGTATGCCAGATACTGAGGGAGGACCAGATATAGACTGGGACCCCTCCCAAGTGGGTCAGTCTTCCAGAGTGTTTCACTGTACAACATCTGGCCTGTCCCCCACAGTCCTAGGAGGTGAGTATGACTATCACCTCCATTTTACAAATGGAAAAAAAATTGCAGGTCAGAAAACGTAATCTAATCAGATCCTGGGCTAAGAGATAGACCCATAACTAGAGATCAGCTCTCCGAGTTCATAGAAAACAAATGTTTCGAGTATTTCATAATCTAGAGATGGTCCTTCCTATAGCTATTTAATTAGAATTAATTAGTAAATTAGTGAAAATGAATGACATATCCTATCTACAGGGAAAAAAATACCCAATCCTGAAAAGAATTTCTTTAATAACTTTAAGCAGGCCAGAAAAATTTAGGAAGTGGGAATATGGCTAGGAATGCCTAGAACCAATTTATAGAATAAGATTCATTTATTTCTATAATGTAGATGGTTGGAATATGTTGATAAGTCAGATAGTCTAGTTACAAGAAAATGCAGGACAATATTACTATGAACCAATGGATGAACATTAAGAGGTCCTTCTTGAACAAAAATTTTATTCTTCTCTAATAATCAGGGAGAGGGATGAATGAATGTTATGACTCCTACAGTAGCCACTTCCTAGGAGTAACATTTTATTTCTTTTTTATTCTTTTGATTTATTTTATACATTCAGTCACTGTACTTCACTACAGATTATAAAATGAATTACCCAACGTGAATACACTTTACACCAGTCCAATTGAAGTTATCATACACATTATCATCAACAGACAATCCTCCATTTCTGTGTCCCTTAAATGTCTTGGCTCTGCTTTTCTCCTTAATTCCTTTTTATCATATTTTAAAAAATAATCATCTTAGTTTTGTTTCATTTCTTTTCTCTTCTTTTCTTTTTCTTTTTTTTTCCTTCATGATAGAGCACATGTGCACACATGAGAAAAAAATATAAAGAGAAGCACCCTTTACAGGGCTCAGTTACACTGTGGTCTTCTTTATTCAGCCCTGCAATATGCCAGAATCCTGGATAGGTATACATATGCCTGGCATGTTTCAAAACCAGGCTGGGGATTTGAACCATAGTCAGTATATGGCTTCCAGCTCCATACTCTGGTATGCTACCAATTGTGCCACAGAGGCTGGGTCCAGCCTTGATTCCATACCTTTTAACTCAAGCCCTCTTTGATGCTCTGTTTTGTTTTCTTTGAATTATTTGCCATATTACACATTTGTGAACCACTTATAGCAAAATTAAACTAGTGAACTAAAAATGTTCTATAAGCTAGCTATGACTCTTTCTAAGATGAGAACATATTGGCAAATAAAAAAAAATATATAAAGTATGATGAAGACATTACTGTTGATATGGGCCATTCTTACTGAAACTGAGTTTTGGCTGCTTTTAGTGGATTTGTACGGGGAATGAGATGGTTTAAGATTATATGGAAATCATGACACATTGTATACATGCATCAAACAGGATGCATGTATAATTGTTCCCTTAAACAGGAACAATTATTTGTCAATTAAATATAACAACAATAGGGTACATGAAAAAAGATGGGCTGGCCCCATAGCCTAGCGGTTAAGGGTACTGGATCCCACATGGTTGCACACAGTTTGATCCTGGTCCTGGAGCATTGAAAAACATGCTTTAGGTGCATGTGTGTATGTACCCCAAATCCAGGCAGGATGAAAAACTGAGAAGGACTTGCAGTCTGACCACACTCCACTGGGAGGTGCTTTCTCTCTCTGTCTCTCTGACAAGTGCGTGCACTCTCTAGCAATTATAAATGTTAAACGGAAAAAGGCTTATTAACATTCCTTCAAAAATTTTATGTCACAGCAAATGTAGTGCTTTTTTTTGATTGATCATTTAGTAATTGAAGATGATTTCTAATATTTTAAAGCAAAGAAAAAAATACCTTGGATAGTAAGGCACTGAGAGATACTTTTAATCAGTTTACTATTAGAAAGGGTTGCAGAAATAATTTCATTTTAATTTTGTTAAGAAATGTAGTATATGGGGACCAGCAGATTGTGTAATGGTTATGTTGCTGGACTCCAGTCAACTGCAGACCCGGCAGCTTAAAACTCATGCCAGGCATGTGTGTATGTGTGCCTAAAATCCTGAAAAGAGAATAGAGGAGAAAAGATTGTGGTGTGGTCATCCCTCAGGGTTTTTTTCTCGCTTTCTTTCTGTCTCTCTGGCAAGCACATGTGCCCTGTAGCAAAAATCTCTCTTTCTGCCAAAGGAAAAAAAAAAAGGTAGTATATGTAAGAAGTAGTAGTCAGTGAAGATTTTATTGTGTTTTTGTTTGTTTGTGTTGTGGCTGGGGTTGTAGTTAAAAAAAAAGAATAATTTTACATGACTGAGTTGGTGATCTAAAAGAGGTGATTCATAAGATATGAAGATGAAAGTCTGCAGGCTAATTATCCAACAAATAAGGACACACAAAAGAAGTGAGTCCAAACTTTGTTATCTTCAAAGATGTTTCTCAGATTTCAAAAGGCTTGATAAATTTCCTTTGTATAGACTGATTTTTTTTTCTCCTGCTTCTCCTGAGAAAAGAGGGAAGAGAGAGAGAGAGAGAGAGAGAGAGAGAGAGAGAGAGAGAGAGAGAGATATTCTTACTACTGGGGAGTAAATCCATCTTGGGGGAGGGCATGCCTAGTGGAGAGACTTAGGCAGAGTTGGAAGAGTATTGTGATGTCAATCATTGCCTGGATAATGGTTTCGTTTATTAAAGTGGGAACTAGGAAGAAAGCTGGGGAGAAGTGGAAATACATAGGTTGGAAGATTGTGACAGGGATCTGGATTGCGGATACGGACTCAGAAACCAGAGTTCACTTATTTACTTAACAAATACCTATAGTGTACCTACTGTGTGCCAGGCACATTTTGGGGAAGCAATATTTCTCTTTCACTGCAGCTTTGGTGCATAGGTAATTGGAACAATTGAGAGTGCTAGGGAAGGCGCTCTGTCTCATCTCGCCATCCCTCATTGGCTCCTTTCTAAGGGACAGAGAAGAGGTTAATCAATAGCTTAGAACTTGAAATTAATGCACTTTGCTGTGGGCCGGGCTGCAGTATATTCCTTCTTTCTTTTTCTTTCTTTCTTCCTTTCTTTCTTTCTTTCTTTCTTTCTTTCTTTCTTTCTTTCTTTCTTTCTTTCTTTCTTCCTTTCTTCCTTCCTTCCTTCCTTCCTTCCTTCCTTCCTTCCTTCCTTCCTTCCTTCCTTCCTTCCTCCCTCCCTCCCTCCCTCCCTCCCTCCCTCCCTCCCTCCCTCCCTCCCTCTTTCTTTCTTTCTTTCTTTCTTTCTTTCTTTCTTTCTTTCTTTCTTTCTTTCTTTCTTTCTTTCTTTTGTAGAGGTTTTTGCTGTTGGGCACTTGCGCTTGCCAGGAAGACAGAGACAGAGAGACAGAGAGACAAAAAGTGAGAAATCACTCCCCAAGGGGATGGCCATCTCCTCCATTCTCCTCTCGGGATCTTGGGCATGCACGCAAACGCGACTGGTGGGCCACTGTATTAAAGTGAGTGTTGCTAGTGTCCTGCTCTCTTCTTCTTTTCCACTTTCCACACCCATGCTGCTGCCAGGTTGGACGTCTAGGACCGTCTCCCCGAGTGTCTTAGGTGCAGTTATTCCCTTTCTCCTCTCTGTCTTCCACCAGGGTCAGACTGGCCTGCCAGCTGTACCCTGCAAAGCAAGGTTAGCTCAGAGCAAAGTTTTGGAGCTCGGCTTGCTCCTTCTCCTGGCTGTCTGCCCCTCTGAGTGTGCGCCCTGATTCTTGTCCATGTGGGTAGTCGTGTGAGTGGATCTGGGTTGTGTGTGCAGTGCTGGCCTTTGCTGCTCACTTTTTCTGGGCATAGCTGAGTCTCAGAGTCCAAGGTTGGGAAGCAAAAGGAATCACCACTCTAGGCTCTTTTTTCCCACCCAGCTTTTACTGAGCTCTGCTCTGTTAAGGCCATTAATAAATTAGTCTAATATTTGGTTATTGATCCTGGTGTACATATTTCATTGGACATGGCCTTGAAGGGTAAGAGGGGAGAGTGGTGGTACCAACGGCACTTAAATATCACCAAGTGTATATGATGCCTGAGAAGTAAAGACACTACTCCAGGCAGAGAACATAAATGAGAAAAGAGAGAAAAAGATGACAGACTCCTCAGGAAAACAAACATTCAAGGGCACATGTTACATTATAAAACTCTGCTGTGGATAAACTCTACTGTAGCTAAACAGTCAAATGGAAACATGGTGGCCTTTGTTGATGTGGGCTCCTCAATTCGTCTCCACTTTTGTATCTTAGAAACAATTTTTTTTTATTTGAGTGGTTTTTGCTATAGGGCACATGTGTGCTCGCCAGAAAGACAGAGAGAGACGGAGAGACAGAGAGCGAGAAATAGCCCCCCCCCCCCCCCCCCAGGGGAGGATGGTCACGCCTCAATCCCTTTTCCTACATCTCCTCTTGGGATCTTGGGCACGCATGCACATGTGCCCGGCGTGAGTTTAAGCCATCGGGTCCAGGACTTGAACCACAGTCAACTACATGGGAGTCCACTGACATAGCCATTACGCTATCTGCTGGTCCCTCTTAGAAACATTTTTAACAATGAGCAGGAACCACTTTTATAATAATGAAAAAAAAAAAAAAACTAGGAAAAGGCAGATGGAGAAAGAGCTAGAAAATGCAATTTAAGCAGAGGAAAAGCCCTTTGGAATAATAAAGGTTTAAGATGTTAGCTGATTCTAAAATATTGCTTTCTCTCTATAGCCTCAAGGAAAGATGAATATTTCTTCCACTCTGGGTTGGGATGAACAAACTCATTTCTCAGTTGCATTTGCAATATGAGAGTACTTCCTTGGCAGTTAACACATGTGTAAAGTGAATATGTATTTAGAAAAAAGTTATGATGCAAGGAACCAAAATCAACCTATTGATTTGTGTGAGAAACCACATGAGGACAGTAAAGTTGGAGACTTGGAAGCAGATAATGAGATATAAAGGAGAGGTGAAATCTTCTGTGACTAAGAGCAGAAAAGGGAATTTGTCCATTCAAGAAATTGTCATTGAGTGCCAGTTATGTATCAGGTTCTGTGTAAGGTATTGGGAATATAATGGACCACAATGTTAATGTGGTCTCTGTCTTCACTAACTGTCTTAATCTATTATTATGCTGCTAAACAGAAATTCAGAAACAGAGTGAGTTATAAAGAATAGAGGTTTATTTGGCTTACGATTCCGGTGGCTGGAAAGTTTAAGAGTGTGGGGCCTGCTTCTCACCAGCCTCTAGTACCACATCACAACGTGGCCCACAGAAGGGAAGGCGAATGAGTACAAAGAGAGCGGAAGCAGAATTCCCACTTCCTCTGTTTGCCCCTCCCATGCTCCCAGCTGATTGGATGGTGCCCACCCACATGGAAGGCAGGTGTTCCTCTCTCAGTTCACTCCTTCTCCTGAGACAGCATCCATCCATTCATGAGGACAGTGTCCCTGTGATCCAAACACCATCACTATCCACTAGATCTCA
The DNA here is from genome assembly GCA_026018925.1 of Tupaia tana. NCBI lineage: Eukaryota > Metazoa > Chordata > Mammalia > Scandentia > Tupaiidae > Tupaia > Tupaia tana. The sequence goes on from JAKSZU010000013.1 coordinate 29,835,151, forward strand.
CCTCCTAAAGGTCTCATCACCCTAGCACCACTACATTAGGTCTCAAATTACGACATATGAACCTCTGGCAGATAAACCATTACCTAAACCATAGCACCAACTTTCCATATTAGAGAGGTTACAGGAAAGTCAGAAAGCAATTTCTGCGGAGTGATACATACTAGATGGACTAGATGGGCCATTGCTGCAGAATACGGAAAGGGTCTAAGGCAGACTGTTTCATTCTACTTTTCTGTCACGAGCAACTGAATACTGCCCTCAGTAATTTATAAAGAATATGAGGTTTATTCAGCTCATGGTTTGGAAGTCCATGGTCAAGAAAGCGGTCATGGGACTTCTTGGTGAGGACTCCACAGAGTCTCAGATGGCAGAGTATTTACCACATGGCTAGAGCTTGTGTGACTTTGTCCATGTCTTCTGTCTCATTTTTCTCTCCTTGTAAACCTACCAGGATTCAACCATGAGGACTTTACCCTAATGACCTTATCTAAATCTAAATACCTCCCAAAGGCCTCATCTTTCAACACCATAGTCAGATTAAATTTTCACCCTCTTAATACCATCGTAACCAAATTTCTTCACCTGAATTTGGGTTACACATTCAGACCGTAGCAAAGACCTTGGTGTGAGTTGAAAGGCAGTAGTATTGATGTGATGGTGGTGGTGAAGGTATGCATATAGCTTGCTGTCCATCTATGCTTTCCCTAGGTATGTACCTGGAGAGTCCTCTGTAAGCAAGAAAGTAACATCCCCCCTCCCCCAGTAACTGTGCATACAAAGTTATAATGCTTCAGTATAAATGTATTTCTGTGATTGGGTAAAGAGATGACTAATTAATCAACAAAATAGAGAAATATTATGAACACTCAACTCAGTATCTGAATGTGCTTTCTGGTTCTGCTTAAGAAATGTCTTTCATCTGAGAAGCTGTCTAGTTTCCACATTTAAACCCAGCTGAAAAGCTGATTTATGAACAGAGGATGTGAATGCTGAGGTAGTCAGGCCCATCCCACAGCAGCTATAGAGATTACCGCCTGCTGCATTTGTGAAGACACATGTCACATGCCACTCTGCTTTGCATAAGCCATATGTTCTATTATTGAATGTTTTGGGCCTGCGTTTTCTCAAGGTTTCAGCTCTGTGATGGTGTGTCTCATTGATGTGTTGGGAGCCAGGGATGTCAGCTTCTACACTTGTAAGGGGAAAAACTGCATGAGCAGAGGATTGAAACAAAGACTGAAATTAAGATTTATTGCCCTGTGATTTTATTCTTATTGCCATATGGCCCAGAGCCTGTGATCTGGCAAACGTTTTAATGCAATTTCTGCTAAGTTGTTTACTAGTTAAATGTGGTCATTGATGATAATTGGTGGATATAAAATGACCAGATTAGCTAAGACTTCCCTCTGCCTTTCTGTTTAGAGATGTTTAGAGGTTTATGGAAGGGACCAGCAGATGGCGAAATGGTTACATCGTTGGACTCCCTCCCACATGGTCAACTGCAGTTGAGTCCTAGACCTTGAAATTCACGCAGGGGGCATGTGCGTGCGTACCCAAGATCCCAAGAGAATGGAGAAGGGGTTGTGGTGTAGCCATCTCCCATAGTAGGGTGATTTTTCACTTTTTGTTTCTTTCTGTATCCCCAGCAGCACACACACCCTTGAGCAAAAATCTCTCTCTTAAAAACAAACAAACAAACAAACAAAAGAGGTTTATGGGAGAGTAAGATGTGAGACCCTTACCTCGCAGGGCCAGGTAATGTGGGCAGGGGGATACTCAGAGAAGAACATGAAATTGTCAAGTTGTGAGGATTTAATGAGAATGCTCATGAAAACAGAATCTATGATACTCACTTAATAAATATTCTTCTTTCTCCCTTTCCTGAAATCATTTTCCTCCTCACTCTTTGCCCTCAGATCCTAACAACTCTTCTGACAACTTGTTGGGGACACAGAACAGGTTTTGTGGAAACAGCACTGTGATAACAGGGGCACTGGTTCTACTTTGGTCTTCAGGATGAGGACAGTTTTCTTGATCTAAATGATGGTTCTGGAACACCCTGAACCTTGAATAGCAGCATCTCCTGGGTTGGGCCAATACTCATATCACATCTGGTCACCTAGTCCAGGGCCCACAGGCATGGAATCAGAACCTTGGATACAGAAGAGCAAGGGCCTCACTTATTATGGTGTTTCCTCTCTCTCTCCCTCTCTTTCCTCCCTCTTTTCCTCTTTTCTTCTTTTCCTTCTTTACTTATTCCCTTGCTCTCCCCCCCACTTCCTCCTGGCTTTCTCCACCTGAAAGATAATAAAGCAAAGACAATTTAGGAGGAGTAGAAAGATAGCTGACTTTGAAACCTGCATCTAGTCATTTCCTATAGCTAAATACCAAATGAAGCTCTAAATTTCCTAGAAGCAAGGCAAAACTATTTAAACAGTCTAGGAGCTGAAAATAGGCTATCTTGGCAATTTAGAAATAATACATTTGTGAATAATCCTCACCCAGGCTTGCTCAGGAGGCTGAATTTTGGAAGATGTAACTAGAGGCAAGAAGAAATAAATAGTTCTCATCATCTTCATTGCTACATTGCTTTTTTCCATTAAGTTTATCCACTTATTTCTTCTGAGAGAGAGAGATAGACATAAGGAAACAGAGAGACAGGGCCCCTCAGTAGGCTCTGCATGCTGCAGTCCACCCTCCAACTCAGCCACTCACAGTGACGGGCATATGTACATGCACTTAGTATGCTCAGGGAGGCCCTGGAATGTGAGCTGGGACCTTTACCATATGGAGACATTTGCTTTACTGTTGTGCCATCTCCTGGCTCTTTCTTCCTTCTTTGTTATCAATCATTATTTGTAATGAAATGAGGAGTTAATAGCGCTCCACTAAGAATGAGACAAACAATGATATTACATTAGATGTTAAAATCTTTTAAAAATATTTATTTATTTAATTTTATTAATTATTATTATTATTATTTTATAATTTGCTACAGGGCATATGTGCTCACTAGAGAGAGACAGAGACAGAGAGAGAGGGAAGGTGAGAAAGCAAGCCACCAGGTTTAGGACTTAAACCACTGTTGGCCATGTGGGAGTGCCTTAACCAACATACCACCTGCCAGCCCCAGACGTTAAAGTTTAAAAGATCTAAAACAAATCATAGCTTGGTGGCCTATATATGCTTTTACATATCATTCCATTTCCAGTGGAGTCAAGAGACCAAAGAGTAAACAATTAAGAAGGTATTGCCAAATAATAAAGCTAGATCTTTCTTATATACATTACGTAGGGAACTGCATAGCACATCTGTGTGGTCTTTTTTTTTTTTTTTTTTTTTTTTTTTTTTGCTGTGGTTCTCTGTGGGGTCTGTGTTTGAGTGGGGTGTGCTGTTGGTCTCATTTATGTACTCTGGCTCTCTAGGATGTGTGCGGTGGCTCACTGAGGGGGTCTGTGGGACGCAGTGGAGCATATTATGGTTTAAAGTGGGTTATGCTATGGGTTTCAGTAAGGATTGCTGTGGTTTTCAGTGGGGATTGTGTTTGAGTGGTGTGTGCTGTTGGTCGCAGTTATGTACTGTACTTTGGGTCTCTGTGATATGTGTGGTGTTCTCACGGTGGTGTGCTGTGGGTTGCAGTGTGGTATATTGTGGTTCAAAGTGGGTTTACTGTGTCTTAAAGTGGGTTGTGCTGTGGGTCTTAATGAGGTTTGCTGTGGTTCTCAGTGGGGTTTGTGTTTGAGTGGGGTGTGCTGTTGGTCTCATTTATGTACTCTGGGTCTCTGGAATGTGTGCAGTCTCGCTGACAGGGTCTGTGGGTTGCAGAGGAGTATGCTGTTGTTTAAAGTGGGTTGTGCTGTGTCTTAAAGTGGGTTGTGCTATGGGTTTCAGTAAGGTTTGCTCTGGTTCTCAATGGGGATTGTGTTTGAGTGGGTTTGCTGTTGGTCTCAGTTATGTACTCTGGGTCTCTGTGATGTGTGTAGTAGTCTCACAGAGGTGTTCTGTGGGTCACAGTGGAGAATATTGTGGTTTAAAGTGGGTTTGCTGTGTGTGTGGTCTTTCTGATAGAATATTTCATAGACCAGTCACACAGAATATCCTCTTTTAAGTGGGGAAACATAAATGGCTGTATCCTGTAAATGAAAGAGAGATGACTTGTCTAAATCCAAATAGTGAGTCAGTGACAGAGATTTCAGAAATGACTGCTGAGCTAGGGGATCCTCTCTGAATCACTGAATTTCTCTGACCCTCGTCTGGCAGGTGGGAGTACTAATAGATGTCCCATAACCTGTATCACAGGGCTATTGGGAGAATTAAATCTCCTTCCAGATGTGAAGGCCTTTCAGAAACACATTATATAGATATAAGAAAGTGTTACGTTTTGTTTTGCCTGTGAGCATTACTTGGAGAAGCCTAAACTGCTTAAATAAATAGACCTAAAAGGTCATGGTTCAAAACAAAGATATGTTATTTTTATTTATTTATTTTATCCATTTTCACATAATAGTCTAGTCTGGTTTTAGTGGGGAGAGTGGTAATAGTCAGTGGTGAAGGATTCTGCTCCATGTAGTCATTCAAGAACTCTGCCATCATTCACAAGTACCTCTGGTGGCCCTGGGCATTACCACTGTCAACAGAGGAATGACAATGAGTTTAATGGCCCAGGCCTGGAAGTGGCACCATGGATTTCTAATCATTGGAGAGGACTTCATCACATGGGCGCACCTAAAGTCAAAAGAAACTGGGAAATCCAATGCTGTGAGTAGCCCCTGTGCCTTCTTCCCTATGGAAGTTGCAAGTGGGTTTTGCAGGCAGCAGGCACTCTATATTCTCTTCTGATGGTATTAAATCCTCTCTTTATAGGATCTTATAGCCCCATAAACCTCATTCTTTGTACTAGTCAATGATGCCATTTTACATTTTATGGTTATTTAATTTTTTCCAATCAGACAAGGACAAAGATCATGTCTCTTGTCATAATGTATCTCCAGCATTTGATACAGTACCAGACTTACAATAGTTTTTATTTTTTTTGAGAGGTTTTTGCTATAGGGCGCATGCGTTCGTCAGAAAGATAGAGAGAGATAGAGAGATAGAAAAGAGATAGAAAGTGAGAAATCACCCCCAGGGGGATGGCCACTCCACAATCCCTTCTCCTCCATTCTTCTCTCGGGATCTTGGGCATGCATGTACACGTGCCTGGCATGAGTTTAAGCCACTGGGTCTGGGACTTGAACCACGGTTGACCACATGGGAGTTCAGTGACATAGCCATTACGCTAACTGCTGGTCCCCAGACTTGCAATAGTTTTTGATAAATATTCACTCCATGAGAAAGAATGCATGAATATATAAAAGATATTGGTTGCTTCTAAAGAACCTCAAATGAGAGACCAGATGGTGACACTGCCGTGGTTGTGATGGTTATGCAATGCTCTGCAATTCTGGACCCACATGGGAAGGTCCCCGGTTTGCATCCAGAGATCTTCTTTGGGTATGTGTATATGTGCTAGTGATCAGAACTGGCTGAGGCTAGAGGTGGATCATGGCGTGAAGACACTGTTGAGGATCTTTCTTTGTGTATCTCTCAGAATCAAGTACTAAATAAACTTAAAAAAGTAAAAAGTGGGGCCAGCCAATGGTGTGGTGGTTACGGAAACTGAATCTTTATGGCAAACAGAATGGTCTGAGTTCCAGACCCGGTGACTTGAAAAACATGCTGAGCATGTGTATGTGCATACCCAAAATCTCGACAAGAGAATGGAGAAGGGATTGTGGTATGACCATCCCTTCTTGAGGGTGATTTCCCACTTTCCTTCTTTATCTCTGTGTCTCTCCAGTGAGTGCATGTGTCCTAGAGGAAAAAAAAAAAAAAAAAAAAAAAACCCAAGAAGAAAAATTAAACAACCTCAAATGAGAGTTTGTGGATGTATTGATGAGGTATTTGGACCTTGATCTCATCAGGCAACTCTTTGTAACTTTTAATATACTTAGTCAAAGGGAACCAGCAGTTAGCATAATGGCTATGTCACTAGACTCCCACGTAGTCGACCGCGGTTCGCGTCCCGGACCCGGTGGCTTAAAACTCATGCCGGGCGCGTGTGCGTGCGTGCCCAAGATCCCGAGAGGAGAATGGAGGAGAAGGGATTGCGGCATGACCATCCCCCCTGGGGGGTGATTTCTCGCTTTCTGTCTCTATGTCTCTCTCTGTCTGGCGAGCGCATGCGCCCTATAGCAAAAAAAACCTCTCCAAAAAATAAATAAATAAATAAATAAATAAATAAATAAAATATACTTAGTCAAAGGAGACATGGTAGGCAGAATTCTATGATGATTCCCAGTGGTCCCTTCCTATATAATCTCTTCTCCTTGAGAGTGGGTGAAATCTTAAATATATTGAGATGATCTAATTATTCTTGATCATGTTATATGGTACAACTGACTTCAAGAAGGGAATTATCCTTGGTGGTTGTGACCTACCCAGAAGAGCTCTTAAAAGAAATGAGGTTCTCCCAGAAGTCAGGATTTGGAAGTAAGAGGGAGAATCCCTGATGCTGTCTTTGAAGATGGAGGGAGCCACGTGGCAAGGGATACAAGTGACTTCTCAAGCTTGAGAATGGTTCATTGTTGGCAGACTTCAAAGGAAGAGACATCAGTCTTACAACTACAAAGAAGTGAATTTAACCAACAAACTAAATGAGTTTATAAGGGGATTTTTTCTCAGAGCCACTAGATGAAAACTTAGCCTGGCTGATCCTTTGATTTTGACCATAAATGGCCCTGAGCACAGAGCCTAGTTGAGACACACTGAGACTTCTGACCTACAGAGACCATGGGATAATGAACAGGTATTGCTTTTCTTTGTCCATTTTTAATCCATCCTTTCATTTCTAACTTTTGTTTTTCTTTCTTTTTTTTTTTCTTTCATAGAGAGATTTTGCTATACAGCATGTGTGCTTGCCAGAGAGACAGAGAGAAACAGAGAGACAGAAAGTGAGAAATCACCCCCTGGGGGGATGATCACATCACACCCCTTCCTCCATTCTTCTTTTGGGATTTTAGGCACACACACACACACACACACACACACACACGTGCGCCCAGTGTGAGTGTCAAGCCACCAACCAGGTCTGGGTCTCCAAGCACAGTCAACTACATAGAAGTCCAGTAACCATTACGCCATCTGCTGGTCCCAACAGATATTGTTTTAAACCACCAAATTCACGGTAATTTCTTACATAGTAATAGGAAATTAATAAAAGTTTGTTTTATTGTTTTCTCTTTTCAATTGCCAGAGGGTGTGTGCAATTGTCAGAGAGAGAGAGAGATGGAGAGACAGAGAGAGAGGAAGAGGGATAAAGCACTCCCATTGGGGCTTGGTCATGCTGCAACCTCTTCTCCACTTCTCCATCCTGTCAGGATTTGGTGCATGCATGCACATGTGGCCTGCATGTTTTGTAAGCTGCTGGGATCAGAGTGAAACCTCAGTTAGTCATGTGAGATCTGGATCCCTTAAACACTAAGCTATGAAGCTGGCCCAATTTTTTTTTTTTTTTTTTTTTTTTTTTACTGTTGGCCAACATAGGCTGGGGGAGTGGGGGATATTTGGAGATGAGAGAGTATGTCTGGTTCCCTGAGGGCTTCAAAGATCTGGTGTCTGAAACTTAGAATAACTAACAATCTGGTTTGCTTGGGACTGAGGAGTTCCAGGTATGTGGAATGTCCAGGATTAACAGGGCAATCTTAAGAGAGCAGGTGGCTTGCGGTTTTAGGAGTACTGACATCAGTATGATCCTGGTGGAACTTATAATCGGAGCTGTGATGAGGTCCAGCCCTAAAGTGACCTTGCAAATAGAGGACTTAAGTATGGCATCCTGGAGGGAAATGGTATGAACCTTAACTAAGCACAGGGACACCTCCCAGAACACCCAGAGTTAACTCCATCCTGAGATAGACCTGCAGCTTCTGTGTAACACAATGTGACCCATGCCAGGGAAATCGGCATCTTGCTGGCAACGTGACCTCATTGTAACCACCGGCTCACGGACCTAAGGTGCTCACACATTCACTGAGCCAGGCGCCGTGCTAGGTGTTCTCACACGTGCTAGGTCACAAAACTTTACGTGGTGGCTATTTTAAGCCCCATTTTGATGATGAGGATTCTGAGGCTTAGCATTTACACAATTTGCTTAGGGATGGCCACCTGGGGCTATTCTACATGCAGGCTCAATCTCCAGGAAATACTAAAAACAGCTATAAGACTCTATATATAGACCAGCAAAACTGCCTCTACTGACTTAATCTGCAAGCAAGAAGCTCTGTGGAGAGCAGTAGGGACGACATTAGGTCTGAGAGCCATCCACAGAGGGGTCTGTAGCCAAAACTCTGCCCTAGTGAGGACAACGGAGTCTGACCAGGAGCTGAGTTTGTTTGTTTATTTATTTTGCTCTAGGATGTGTGTGCTCACCAGAAAGAGACACAGAGAGAGAGAAAACGTGAGAAACACCCTTGCGGTGGGGGACTAGTCATGCCACAATACTGTATCCTCCATTTTCCTCTCAGGATTTTGGGCATGCATGAAGATGTGCCATCTTGGTGTGTTTTTCAAGCCTTTGGGTCCAGGACTTTAATAGCACAGTTGGCCACATGGGATCTAGTCACCTTAACTTCCATGCCACCCTCTGGCCCTGTATTACTATTAATTTAAAGGGGCAGATGGATTAATTAATTGAATTAAGTATTTTTTTAAAGAATTATTTACTTAATTTTATTTATCATTATTATTTTAAAAAAATTGCTACAGAGCACATGCACTCATGAGAGAGAGAGAGAAAGTGAGAAAGCAAGCTACCAGGTCCGGGACCCAAACCATGGTTGGCCATGTGGGTGTCCAGTGCCTTAACCACCATGCCACACTTGCTGGGCTCTTGAATTAAGCATAAAAATTTAAAAAACCCCCCAAAACCAAAAACTGGGGCCAGAAAATGTCATAGTGGTTACATCACTGGACTCCCACATGACTGAATGTGGTTTGTGTCCCTGATCTGGTGACTTAAAAATCACGCTGGGCTTGTGTGTGTGCGTGCCCAAGATCACAAGAGGAGAATGGAGGAGAAGGGATTGTGGCATAGCCATCTCCCCTTCTCCCCCGGGGGAGGTGTGATTTCTCACTTTCATTGTCTCTGTTTCTCTTCCTCTCCCTCTCAAGCATGCACACATGCCCTATGGCAAAAAAACTCTTTAAAACAAAAGAAAAGAAAAAACAAGCATTGGTATGTCCTACTACCACATTGCTTCATAAAATGAAGTGTCTGATAAAAAGGAAGGAAAACATGTCTCCTCCATATTTGTGCTTTATTTGTGGTCCTTGGCTGACATTAATTAGAAAAGAAGCAGTCCTCTCTCTAGTCCTTATTTGTGAAGGAGAGTGATTAACTTTTCATCCTATAACCCAGAGCCATTGTGTACAGTTGGCAGGTTGTTTAACTGCACAGACACTAGTCCTGCTTAATTCCATGCACACCCCCGGCCCCCCCAACACACACTATTTAGGCAGACAGAGCGTAGGTGCTGAAAGCGCGTATCGTACCCTTGGTGATGTAGGTCTTTTCAAACATAGGACAGTTTAGTCCGTTTGGGAGGATGGGGGTAGGAGATATGGAAAGAAGCAGGTTAGCACTGCATAGTGGCAGTTACAGTTTTCATGTACTGCATCTGGTTAGTACATTAGAGATAAAATATAGGAAATACCAGGACGATAGCTCTGTGTCACAGAGATCTGACCTGCTTAAAAATTTATTATGGGGAGCCAGTGGGTGACGTAGTGGTTAAGGCACTGGACTCTCACATGGCCGATGGTGGTTCAGGTCCCAGACCTGGCAGCTTGCTTTTTTACTTTTTCTCTCTGTCTTTCTTGTGAGTGCATGTGCCCTGTAGCAAGTTAAAATAATCATAGTAATAATGATAAATAATTCTTTAAAAAATTTATAATGGAGTCGGAATCATTAGTCAGGCATGAGATGATAACTTTTTATTCATTTTCTTTTCTGGAACATGATTTAGTCTTTTATTATAAATGCCTGAATACAGAAAAATTAGTCTCAGTCCATTTTTTGCCTTGCTCAGTTATTTTAGGTTTAAATCCAGACAACTTAGTTTTTCAATTACTACTTCCCCTTGCCAAAAGTTTGTTTTTATGAGGGCTCATTTTCTCTCCTTTTTCACAGGTCAGGTGTTTAAATACCGTGTTGGTATCACAGGGATAGCAGCAGGATACCTGCCCGGCCCCTGCCATTGGCAGCCGTCTTTTTGACGGGTAGGAGATTTAACTTATGCCAACTTTGGCTCCCCACATGTACGCCCATTGACCTTCTATCCTGTCCCGGTATCCGTGTACTCAAGGGGACCCTTGTTCCAGTTTGCAAGGAGCTGTCCAGACAACAGGCCTTTCTTAGTAGTGTCTGCATCCTTTGGAGTTACAGGGAAATGTTATTCTTTCTCTTGTACCACCTCTGCCTTGGACATGCATCTTCAAGTGCAGCTCTAGGCCCTTCCTGGACAGTAAGGCAGGGCCTTTCCTGCTCTTGAAGCCCCACTGGGGAATTTGTTTCCTCTCTTGAGATTTGTCCCAAGAGAGGTGGGTACTTGTTGGGGACATTTAACAGGACCTAATTTCCTTTTACTTAGTTCTTTTAACCAACTCTTGGGCCTGAGGATGGCCTTTATGTCATCTATTATTTATACCATACACTTTGCTTTTGGGTAATTAAAACCCAGTTTTTTTTTGAGACACAGAAATATCTCCCTCAACATATCATTTCTTTTTGAAAAAGAATGATTTATTTATTTATTTACTATGATTATTTTTAAATTTTCTACAGGACATGCATGCGAGAGAGAGAGAGAGAGAGAGAGAGAGAAAGCAAGCTGCAGGTCTGGGACATGAACTGCCATCAGCCATGTGGGAGTCCAGTGCCTAAACCACCACACCACCTGCCAGCTCCTCAACACTTCTGTTGAGAGTTCCAGAGATCTTATTGAGAGAGCTGAGAAATGACTTGTCTTTGTTCTCCTGTGAGCTTCCTTCCTCAAGACCTAAACCTAGAGGGCCTAGCTGCAGCCTGAAAAGGAAGAAGGTCAAAAGTCCAGGGCTGTGTAACATCCAGCACAATGACTACAGCTGGTACCACTGTAATACACAGTCCTGACTCACAGAGGTTTAAATGACAACTGTTTGACCTTACAGTGATCTGAAAGTCCTACACATTCAGCCGAAACCGAACTTGCAGTACCCATACAAACATTCTGTTTGCGCTTTCAGTACAGTGGTCAGTAAATGGCAGGAGCGATGAAGTCCTTCAGCACATGATAGCCTTTGTGATGGAGATTTTGCCCAACTGTGGGCTAATGTAAGTGTTCGTTCTGAGTATATTTAAAGCAGCCTAGGCTAAGCTATGACATCTTATAGGTTAGGTGTATTAAACACATTTTTTTAAAGAGATTTTTTTTGCTATAGGGGGTGTGTGATTGCCAGAGAGACAGAGAGAGACAGAAAGCAAGAAATCACCCAGAGGGAATGGCCGCACTGCAATCCCTTCTCCTCCATTTTCCTCTTGGAATCTTGGCCAGGCACACATATGTGCCTGGCATGAGTTTTAATTTGTTGGATCTGGGACTTGAACCATAGTCAACTACGTAGGAGTTGAGCAACATAACCATTATGCCATCTGCTGGTCCCAACACATTTTACCTTACAATATTCTCAGCTTACTCTGGGTTTTGGGGATATAACTACATCAAAGGTCAAGGACCATCTGTAGTGTATTGGAAAATTTACAAGAGTATAGATTTTGCACAAAAAGAAAGAAAAAGGGCGAGGAAGAAATACAGAGAAAAGAAAGTAAAAGCAAGAGAAAGGAAAAATGGTTAACTACGTGTATCAAAACATCATGTTGTAAACCTTAAATATATTCAATGAAAATAAATAAATTGGGCCAGCTTGTGGTGTGGTGGTTAAGGTGCTGTATCCCACATGGCTCACTGCACAGTTCAACTTTGGCCTTAGTGGTTTGAAAAACACACCTGGTGCATGTGTGTGTGTGACCAAAATCCCATGGAGAATGGAGAAGGAAGAACTGTGGTGTGACCATCCTTCCTGGGGGAGGGGGTGCTTTCTCACTTTCTCTCTCACTCTCCTCTCTCTCTCCTGCGAGTACATGTATCCTATAGAAAAACCAAAAAACAACAAAAAACCTTTCCTTATATGTTCTAGGATGAAATAAAAATCTAAACTGGGGTTAGGCAAGAGTGGACAGAGAACAGAACCACAGTCATCTACACAGCTTCTTCATCGACAAACACTGAGTCCAGGCAAATCATCCCTGGATGGAGGGAGAGTAACTGCAAGTGCTCTACACAAGGTCTAGAAAGAAGCCCACGGGATAAGGGAGAGACAATCACCTCTGGCAGGCTCAGCGGAAGGAGGGAACTTTGAAAAATGACCTGCTAGAGTATCCAGAGAAGAAATGTCATCGTCTTCAAAACACCACACAAAGAAAAAATAAGATTCAGAAGGACAAGACTTTGTATTATCTGTCCCTTCTTGATTATACCCGAAGAAGGAGAACACAGACGGCCATGGTTCCATTCAGTCCACTTGGGTGCTAGTTACATCTCTTTTGTCATCACAGCTGGAGGGCAAATTAGTAGGTTTGGTTCTACCTTTACGACCTCCCAGATTCTGTTTCTAGATACTAGTATAGATTTTTTTTTAAAGAGAGATTTTTGCTATAGAGCATGTACGCTTGGAGAGACAGAGAAAGACAGAGAGACAGAAAGCAAGGGGGATGGCCACACCACAATTCCTTCTCCTCTCTTCTCCTCTTGAGATTTTGGGCATGCACACACACGTGCCTGGCATGAGTTTCAAGTCGCCAGGTCCAGGACTCGAACTGTGGTCGATTATGTGGGAATCTAGTGATGTAACCATTATGCCATCTGTTGGTCTTACTAGTATAGTTTAAAAAAAAATATTTGCTATGGATTCTCTGAGAAGAATCCACATGGATACTGGGAACTAGATATTTCAGGCACAGGCGAAATGAAGATTTTCTACTCATAATTCAGCCTCCAGCAAGCAAAGCTAGTGTGGCAGGAGAGTTGAGCCATTCTCTGAGAAGAATCCACATGGATACTGGGAACTAGATATTTCAGGCACAGGCGAAATGAAGATTTTCTACTCATAATTCAGCCTCCAGCAAGCAAAGCTAGTGTGGTAGGGAGCCCCTCTGGCCTTCTATCCCTGTCCCTGTGTCTCTGAGGTCTCTGTGTCTCTCTGCTCCTGTCTCCTCATTTTTTTTTGGTAATTTTTCCTTTTTACGATTTTTTTAAAGGTAGAATTTCTCTCTGGCTCTCAGCTCCATCTTTTGTTTTGTTAATAAGCCCTTCTGCTCCTTTCTCCCAGGCAGGAGAGTTGAGCCATTCTCTGAGAAGAATCCACATGGATACTGGGAACTAGATATTTCGCACGGCGCGCTTTGCGCGCCGCGCTGTTTTCTATTTTGTGATTTTTTTCTTTAAAAAAAAAAAGAAAAGCAATTATAATTTTTTATTTTTTTTTGTCTTTTTTCTCTCTTTTTGTTGTTGTTTCTCTCTCTCTTTTTCATTTTCCTTTTTCTTGTCTCTCCACCCAATATCTACTGAATCTGCTGCACCAGCTATCACTACAGAACGGCAATCCGATTCTAGAACACCTCTGTCTGCTTACTCCTGAACATTGAGGCTTAACTTCAAGAATTTGAAAGAAACACGCCATTCATCAGATGACAAGAAATCACCGTCGGATCACGAGAAATATGGGAAAACGAGAAAATACCTCTCCTCCAATGGAAAAGAGTAACTCTCCTTCATCCACAAACAGTTCGGTGAAAGTCATGGAAATGTCTGATAAGGAATTTAGAGCATTCGTAATGTCGAAGCTAACAGAGATGGAAGAAAAGAGAGATAATGAACTGCTAAAGAGAAAGGAGAAAGAAGTTGCCGAGTTCCAGGAGATGAGGAAATTCTTGCAAGATCTAAAAGAGGAATTACACACTTTACAAAAGACTCAAACGGAACTGCTAGAGATCAAGTCTATAATACAAGAAGTCAAAATCTCCCTTGAAAGTATTAAAAGCAGACTAGATCATTCAGAAAATAGAATCTCAGATGTAGAAGAGAAAATGGCTGGCTTAGAAAAGTCCACCACGAAGACTGAGAAAATGGCTCAAAAATTTGAGAATGATATGCGAGAAGTACTGGATACCATCAAACGTCCAAATATCCGGATAATTGGCATTCCAGAAGGTGAAGAGACCCATAAGGGCATTGATAATCTATTCCATGAAATCCTGCAAGAAAACTTTCCAAACCTAGAGAGGCATTCGAAGATCCAGTCCCAGGAAATACAAAGGACCCCAAATAGAATCAACCCAAGAAGATCTTCTCCAAGACACATTATAGCCAGGTTGACCAAAACCGCAGACAAAGACAAGATACTAAGATTGGCAAGAGAGAAACATCAAGTTACCTACAAAGGACATCCCATCAGGCTAACAGCAGATCTCTCATCGGAAACAATGCGAGCGAGGAGAGAATGGGAAAATATATTCAAAGTGTTACGAGAGAAGCAGTTTCAGCCAAGAATACTGTACCCGGCAAGATTATCTGTCAGGTGGGAAGAAAAGACAAAAACATTCTCAGATAAACAAAACCTGAAAGAATTTACCAGCACCAGACCAGATCTCCAAGAAGTTCTCAAGGGTGTGCTGTATCAAGAAAATTAAACACAGACACACGGAAATAAGAGTCCAAAAACTATGAAAGTGGCCAACTTAATCAGAGGGACAAGTCTGAATTTGAATATTATATCCCAGAATTTAATCAGGAAAATTGAACCAGAACAGAAGATAAAAGTACATGAGACTGATAGGTTCATGCACCTTCCATTTGAACAGAATCCTAACTTGTTTCCTGGCTTTAAGCAAAGTTCCTTGGCATTTCTTTGAGTTAAGTTATAACTGGTTTTCTTAGTAGTAATGAGTGAACTCACCATTGAAAGTAGTTAGATTATGTAGGAAATTGTGTGATCAATGCAACGTGGGTGGGAAGGAAATGAAGGACAATTGTAGACACCGGAGGTGGTGTGAGAGGAGGGTGGGAAGGGACAGAGGGTCAGAAAGAGGGGTGGAAGTAATTCTAGGAACTAGTAATGGAAAATTTTTTTTGTAATGTTCATGATTGTATCACTATGCAGTGTGTACTGGATGGGAGATTGCATTTTGTATGCTGTGATGAAGCTTAGGGAAGGAATGTAAATTGAGTTACAAAAAAAAAAGTTTCAGGAAAAAATATATATATATATTCAATGACTGCAGTAGGATATGTAGCCACAGCTAGGTGCTACTTTATAGGATGCGTAAAGTAAGACTTGTGTTCATGGGAATGTGGGTATCACCTGTGTTTGCTATGAGGGTATTTGGATTGATTAGGGTCTTTGGCGATTCAATAAAATGTGAGGAGAAAACTGTATAGAAAGCAAACATAGATACCAGAGACTGTGGGAGGAGAGTGGGAGATGGCAGAGGGTAAGAGATAGAGAATCTAGGATGGGGGGAAAAAAGCAAAACATACAGAAGACAAGAAATGGAAGATCATTTGCTGACAATAACATGCTTGTTGATGTGCTTGATTGAGACAATATATAGTGTAATTTGGATGGAAAATCTCATTTTGTATGCTGTAATGATGTTCAGAGAATGAATGCAAATAAATAAAAAATTAAAATTAAAAAAAAAAATATTTGCTATGGTGCACATGTGCTTGCTAGAAAGAAAAAGTAAGAGTGAGCGAACTACTCCAGGGGAATAATCATGTCACAGTACCTTTCCTCCATTCTTCTCTTAGGACCAAGGGCATGCACTCACATGGACCTGGCCTGCTTCCCAAGTCACCAGGTCTGGGACTTGAACTGCATAGACAGCCATGGGTTCTAGTCTTCCCAATCAACATGCCACTGTATGGTCCAATACCAGTATAATTCTTAACTTTGCGTATTAACTATGCTGATAAGCATTAATCTCTCAGACTTGGAGGTGTGTTACACTAGCTTTAGATTTTGGGAATAAATTATTTATTTATTTTCAAACTTTCAATGACATTTTGTTGAAAAATTTTGGAGAGGCTACATTGGGGCTACCATCCTAAAGTTATTTTAAAGAAAATTTAATAATAATACAAGTAAATATGTTTTCATTTGATAGTTATTAAAGTCATTTAAAATATTAAAAAAATTAGTTATTTTTAAAAGCAAGTCATTAATGTTATTGGAATCCAAGATTTCCTAATTAAGGATTTTATTGATAAATAGGTGAAAGTGAGGGCCAGCAGGTGGTGTAGTGATTAAGGTGCTGGACTCCTACATGGCTGACTGTGGGTCGAGTTCCAGACCAGATAGCTTGAAAATCATACTGAAATGTGTGTGCATGTGTGCCCAAAATCCTGAGAGGAGACTCGAGGACAGGGGATTGTGGCATGACCATCCTCCTAGGGGGATGATTTCTCACTTTCCTTCTCTGTCTCCCTCTGGCGAGCACACATGCCCTATGGCAAAAACTTTGAACAAATAGTTGAATGTGATAAATAAAATGAAAATATAAAAGGTGAAGGGCAAACCTACTACATACTGTGTAGTCTGTGGACCACACAACTCCAGGGGATAAATGATGCCCCTGAGGCTGATTGATTCAGCAGTTCTGATTAGACTAAAATCAACCCTACCATTTAGTAAGAGTGATGAAAATAATTAGAAGTTGAAATTTTTATTAGATGGTGAGATGTAAAATGTCATTTTATAAAAAAAAAAGAGTTGGTAAATAATTTTCCTTTCATGTGACTGACAGTTGATAGTGACTGTTTGAAGAACTGTGTTAAGAAGGATTCTGAGCCTCACATCTAAACCTACAGGGTAAAAAGGGTCAGGATCAATTGTTCATGGCCTTACAGACACTGACAGAGGAGTAGTACATGTGCCACCACTTTGGCAAAACATGAATAACAAAAAAAGAAACTACAAAAATGAAAGGGATCAGTCTCAACAAATAAAAAAGTGTCTTACTCAAACATTAACAGTTTAACGGCGTGTGTAAAGCCTTGAACTATGAGCTCTGGGGATAGACAGCTATTAGATAAGGCTGACATCCATTCAAATCCATGGACACCCATGCTTTAAGCCTGAATACCAACAGCTTTTACTTTTACTCAGGCAAAGGAATAATGACAGTCCTTATGAAGGGATGCTACAAGCATTTTGTAGTGCCTCAAATTCAGATGATTTCACAGTGATAAAAAGGAGAGTCCTTTTGCTGCCTTCATTTAAAAAAATATCTTCTGGCATATTTACTTCATGAGTGTCTTAGTCTGCTTGGAACGCCATAACAAATAGCACAGACTGGGTGACCGAAACAACATTTAGTTTCTCAAAGTTCTGGAGGCTGGAAGACTGCAAATCAAAGACTGAGGTGCTAGCAGAGACCTGCTTCTGTGCTCCCATGGCCTTTCCTGTGTGCATGTATGCTGAGAGATCCCTGGTGTCTCTTCCTCTTTTTCTAAGGACATTAGTCCTACTAGGTTAGGGACTCTTATGATCTCATTTGACTGTAATTACTTCCTTAAAGGCATTAGCTCCAAATGCAGTCAGTTGGGGGTTAGGATTTCTACGTATGAGTGTGTGTCGGGGGGCAGGTATTATAATTTATTTCATAATAATATTTCCCTGCCTTCAGTTGTGTATGTGCGGGAATTTCAAAAATTTGTGGGAAAATGGAATAGAAGTATGAGTCTATTTTGGTGCAAAATTTTTGAAATTAATGCATGATGCTGTAATAATGCACATTTTCCATGAACTTCTTGAAGACCCCTTATAATCTCCTGAAGGACACTGCCAGTATAATAAGTACTACGGTTTGCATACAACTAAGTACTCAGGGAGTTAAGAGGTTACGGAAGCATTGGCCACAACCTTCTTTCTTCAACTTAACCTTTTCCTTATCTCTTTAGCTATTTATTGCTCCCTAAATGTCAATTAAATCTGTATTAATGGTATTTTCAAATTCTTTTCTACTGAGCCTCGGTGTTCTGTAGCTATATTTGAGTGATTCTTTAAATGTGTGATTCAGGATTAATGTATAAATAAATTCTCACTATTAAAACTGTAATATACTGGGCCAGCCTGTGACCTGGTGGATAAGGCTGCTGGATCCCACATGGTTGACTTAGTGGTTCAAGTCCTGGACCCGGTAGCTTGAGAAACATACCTGATAGATGTGTGTGCATGCCCAAAATCCTGAAAGGAGGGAGACATGGAGAAAGGATCATGGTATGGCCATCTCCCATGGGAGGATGCCTTCTTACTGTCACCTCGTCCCCCTCTGTCTCTCTCTGGTGAGTGTACACCTCTTTGGCAAGTTTTTTTTAAAAAACTATATTATGTGACATGAAACAACTTACAGGTAGTATGTTCCAAATTTTAACATATTTGGGACCACTTAAAAAAGAGGTTTTCAAAAAGTTTATGGAGAATGCATATTATGAAAACAACTATGCATGGATTGATTTTTTTTTGGGGCACCAAAATAAACTTGTACTTTAATTGCATTTTTTCATGAATTTTTCAAAGTCCTCCTGTATGACAATTTAGGATGCCTAGTTATCTTGATTTCCTCCAGGCCTTGGAGCAAAACCTTCGCCAAACTTCAACCTAATTAAAGAAGAGCTTGAGCACCCAGGACAAGTTACTAGAAATAGTTTATCTGTGCAAATTATGCAAACAAATTGACTGCTGAGGTTATAATATAAGTTTTACGTAAATCCCTGATTTCTAAAGTTTTTCTTTTCATGAACACAAACTTATTGGCGTAATACACTTTTTACATACATGAACTTATAGATGACATCTTTTTAAATGAATTTGTGCTGATAAATAATGCCTCCATATTTATTTAGTGTAACATTTTATTTGCAAGTAGAGTTGGTGCTGAAACGAGTTGGCTGTATGTGGTGATGTGTGTTCTGTGTTGTCTGTGTTATCCAACAATAAACGCCACTGAGCTCTATCATATGATAAAAACTAGTGAGGTGTGAAATAAACCAAACAGGAAGGACCCGGCTCGTGGAAGTCTGTGTGGGAAGAAATCTGTGTCATTTAGGTGCCCTTGAGTCATTGGTTTTTACAGCCTGGCAATGAGCAGTCATTCATTATAAATCATTAGAATTTTAATTTAAAAAAATTAATGTAGGGAGCTGAGTGGAGGAGGGACATTAATATGAGGATTTGGTATTAAGATGAGAGCAGCTTGGTAGGAGACTTCCTAATGGAAATGTCACTGATAGTAATTACCCCTTTCCAGTCAAGCAGCTCTTTGATTTTCTCCAGCGTTAGGGGACCAGGCAGCTTCACAGACAGACACAAGAGGGAGATTCAGAAAGCTGGAGACGTTAGGCAGGTGGCTGGGGGATTGGGAGACAGCAGTGAAATTTGACACTCGCATCATTTGAGGGGTACAGTGGATCATACTTTTCGTGGAAAATCTACGGGTGGGCAAACTGGTGTGGGCTAGTGAGAAGTGGGGGCGAGGAGCAAGAATTCCAGGAAGCACAGACCCCGCGGACACTGAGGACTTGAATGAGTAGGCAGGGGTCCAGCCACGGCAGGGGAAAATTAACAGCTGCCGACTCTTAGTTCCACCATGGGGTCTTTCTAGCACTCTGAAGGCTTGCAGACAGAATGCCTGTGACCCTCGGAGAAGCTCTTGGAAGATGGAGGTATCATCTTTCCTGAGAGCGGCGTGCGACTTATCTATCCTCGCTCAGTGCTTATGAAATCTTACGTAAATTAAACTTAATGTACAAAAAACTCTAAATACAGCCCCTGAACCGAAGCTTTCTTGAGGCATTTATGTATGTATGTATGTATGTATGTATGTATTTATAAATAAATTAGTTCTGGGAATTTTAAACCTAGTACCAGCAACATCCTACTTCCAAAGAAAGTGCTCGCAAGTTAAAGGGTGAGATTTCCGGTGACTACACGGCCTCTTGGCAATGAATAAATATGTTTGCCTTTTATTCTTTGGTTTCTCAGTATGATTATCCCCTGTATGTCTATCATTTTCTCTGTCATAGAAACAGCTTTATAATCTCACATGAGAAACACTGGCCCAGGAGTTTTTTCCTTCTTTTTCTGCAGTGACGGAAGCTTTCTTTATAAAGCACATTAAGTGAACCGCGTCAGAGGGCTTCAATTTTCTGTCTTCGCATGTGACAAGTTAATAATAAGACCGAGTCTCCTGTCTGCCTCCGGACTAGATCTCATTTCTGAGGCTACGTGACACACAGAGAAATACACACTTACACAATAGTGTGTAAATGTGGCAAAGGTGCTACAGGATTTCCATGGGTGAAGTCAGCCAAATGCTTTCAATACACGCATTTTGGTTTCTCAGTGGGAAACGCTGCAGCTAGCCCCGTGTGGGGCCAACCGAGTCTCTGTGTTAACTGGCTGATGTAATGTGCAGGGTCTTTTTTGGTTGACTTCCTAGCAATCAGAGAGAGCACGACGATTCACCGAATTTGAGTTTTGTAGGTCACTAATGGTTCAAGCACATGGGAGTAATTCAGAGCTTTGCTTTTGTAGGTTCAATAATTCCATCTCCGCTTAGAAATGAAATGATAGATTTTTTTTAAAGCAACTAAATAATGTATGTTGTGATGGGATGAGGAGAGTATTGCTAAAATTCACATCAAAAAGCATACTCTATCACACCGCTCAGTTCTGAGTGTTCCATTAGTGCCCCTTTAACATGTAATATTTCCCAATTAAATGTGTTGGTAAGAATTATTCATTTTAATAATTAAAGAGCTTCCCCAGCTCCCTGAAGAGCGTTACCATGGAGGCCCAGCTCCGCTGCTGGGAATAATCACAGCATGCTAATGTAAGAAGAGGGTGACAGTCAATGCTCTCGTTGCCAATGGGCAACACTAACTCAGGGCTCTTCCAATGACTGGGCCATGGGACACCCGTGAAGTGACCTTTTGCTGTAGCAGTCTATGATATGGGTTGGTTTTGTGATTATAATGGAGGATAAAATTTATCAGCTATTACACATTCTGACCATGTCTTGAGACACTGTAAGTGACATGAGGGGCCATGGCATGGTGTTTAAGGCACTGGACTACCACATGGCCAACTGCGGTTCGAGTCCTGGACCTAGTGCCTTGAAACTCATGCTGGGTGTGTGTGCGTGCATGCCCAAAATACCAGGAGGAGACTAGAGAAAGGATTGTGGTGTGGCCATCCCCTATGGGGGTGATTTCTTACTTTCCTCCTGCTGTCTTTCTGTCTCTCAGGTGAGCACACATGGCCTATGGCAAAAACTGAAAAGAAAAAAAAAAAAGAAAGAAAGGCTTTTGGACTGTCTTTAATATGGTACTTCTCCATATCCATGAAGGAGAACTTTCAAAACCCCTAGTGGGTTCCTGAAACTGCTGATAGAACCAAACTTCCTGTATGCTATGTTTTCTATTTGTTTATTTTGCTTGAAACAATAGAAATTTATTGTCTCACAGTTCTGGAGACCATCAATCCAAAATTAAGATATTGTCAGGGCCATGCTCATTTTTAAATTTTTTCTTTTTAAAATTATGGTTTCTGATTTATATCAATTTGATGTACAACTTTGTGGGGTATAGTATGATTTTTTAAAAGGTATTCATACAGTGTGTACTAATCAAATCAAGGATATACATGTATTCATTTTCTTCAACATTGAACATTACATTATGTGTACACATTTGATAATAGTTCTAGTTTTTTTTGAAGTGTGCGTGTGTGTGTATGTATGTTTTTAAACATTTATTTATTAATTTATCTACTTATATATTTGTGATTTTCAAGCTGCCGGGGTCTGGTACTCAAACCACAGTCAACCATATGGGAATCCAGTGCCTTAACCACTACACCACCTGCTGGTCCTGGAAGTGTTTTGAATTGTGCATATTTTTCACTCTGCTGGGGTACTCCATCTATAACCTATTCCCCTCATTAATATGCTTTTTTTTTTTTTGAAGAGAGACTTTTGCTATAGGGTGCATGTGCTCACTGCAAAGACAGAGAGAGACAGATAGAAAGTGAGAAATCTTCCCCCAGGGGGGTTGGTCACGCTGCAAGCCCTTCTCCTCTATTCTCCCCTTGGGATTTTGGGCATGCATATGCATGTGCCCAGTGAGAGTTTAAGCTGCTTGGTCTGGGACTCAAACTGTGGTCGACCACATGAGAGTCCAGTGACGTAACCATTACTCCATCTGCTGGTCTCCACATGCATTCTTATAGCCATTAACATTTTTCTCCTGAACCTCCCCTTCCCAATACTACATAGTTTCTGATATCTACCATTCCTCTCTCTATTCCTATGCTTTTGAGTCTGTCAGTGTCTGCCATGGAGTGGAGACATTTGGTGTATGTTAAGTGGGGACAATAGTATTTGTTTTTCATAGTCTGGCTTATTTCACGTGGCATTGTATCTTCTAGATTTGTCCATTTTGTGTCAAATGACAGAATTTTATTCTTTGTGGCTGAGTAGTATTCCATTGTGTAGATGAACAATATTTTCCCAATCCATTCATTTGTTGTTGGGCACTTTGATTCAATGACTTAGCCATTATGAATAATGCTGCAATAAACATAAAGTCCAAATGTCTCTCCAACTAAGTGATTTCTTATTGTACTATGATAACTAAGATGACTACTAAGTGACTATTGGCTTGGTGGTGTATATAGTGTTGGTAAACTGGATAAAGGGATGATTAATGACCAATTTTAACAGCTAATCTTAGATTTCTAGAATTTTCAAATTGGGACATATTTTATGGTTTTATTTTATATTTTATTATTTTTTTTTAAGGTTTTGGCCATAGAGGATGTATGCTTGCTGGAGAGGGGCGAGAGAGACAGAGAAAGGGAAAGTGAGAAAACACCCTCAGGGGGAATGGCCAAGCCACAGTCCTGTCTCCTCTATTCTCACAAGGTGAGAAAACTGACTGAAAGAGGTTGTGATTTGCTTGGTGTTCAAAACTGTTATTCTGTAGCTTTCTTTGATAAGAGGTGACTTTGCCTAAAGGTTCCTCAGGGACGCACCAAGAACCAAAGTAGAAGCAAAGAGTTTTTGTACAAAAAACTATGTTTTGTACCAAAACTATTTTTTTGTACAAAAACATTGTACAAAAAAAAACCCTTTAAAGGGTTTTTTCTCTCTTTTCTTTTTCTTTCTTTCTTTTTAATTAGAAAACTGTGGTTTCCTTTTTAAAATAGTTACTAAGTCGGTTCATCTTTTAGTAACAGACTTTCCCTCCCTTGGCTTCCCATTCAGTCTTATATGATCTCATCATCATCATCATCATCACCGTCACCTTCCTCTTCCTCCTCTTCTTCCACATCTTCTGACAATTCTTCCTTCTCCTCCTCTTCTTCTTCATCTAAACAAGCTACCACCTCAGCTGACTCTGGTAATCAAGAATCAAACCAATCCCATACCTTCTGGGTGCTAAGCCTTGATGCCTGACTCAGTTGAGGGATATCAGCTTCTGTAGCTGTTGGTGGGCTGCCCAGTACCTCTCCAATGATCATATATCCCGTGGGAGTGGAGGGATTGGCAGAGGTGGTATTTCAATCTGTTCATTCAAGGAGCAGGTTGATAGTGGCAGTGTGGGGATTGCTAGGTCTTAGAAACTAGGGGCACCAGGCATTGCATTGTCCTGAAACCACTAGTTTCTTAGTTGTATAGGCTTCAAGGCATAGCCTGTGTTACCAAACCACTGAATGATCTCAGGTTGAGGTAAACCTGTAACCTGTCCTAATTTATGGTAATCCTCATGCCGTGCCCATTGGCATTGTAAAAATAATGAGGATTTGAGCATAACCAGCTGTGTTTTGGTTTTGTGCTTGGTCTTTTGTTGGCGTTGCATATCTGGGGAACGGTATTCTGTGGAGCCAACCCTACCTGGTTCTGAGTTATGCCATAGCCCTTGGGGCCAAGTTGGCTCCAGACATGGGGTCAGTGCCTATTCACTTGGTGACAGTGACTGTGGGGTACAGCCCAGTGGCTGAAAGGTTTAGAGGTGGCTGTAGTTCTATTAGTCAGTACCTGGAAAGCAGAAGAGGTACAGGAGGAGGAGGGAGTCACACTGGATGCTGACTCTTCCTTACAACTACTGATGAGTAATGAAGTTGGTGGGGGCTTATCTGGAGCACACGGCTGGTGGATGCTGTAGAGAGGTTCCAAGATGCAGTACCTATGCCATGTGACTTGTCAGGACCCCTGGCTGCCTGATCTTTAGAGAAGGCACTGCTTTGAAGATGCTGCCAAAAATCTGAGTGGTGGGGGAATGCTCCACTGCCAGGCGCCGTCAGTCTCCTTTGCTTTCTGACTCAGGGGCAGTGGTGGCTTCTGAGAGGGCTCTTCAATCCTTTCATCTGGGTGGGCTCACAGAGCCAAAGGACCTATTCCAAGAACAACTTGTTCTGGAGGTGGCATTGGAGAAGGAGGCACCTCCTCTGGGGGTCATCCTGCATAATGAGTAAAAGAGAAGGGATTTGAAATGGAGTTGTCCTGTGGGAGACCACACTGGCTCGAGTCTCTTCTATTTCTTCGGATGACCAGCTAATACCACAGTGGAGACACTGGGCCATGAACCGAGTCTTGACTTTCTTCATCTGCAGCCCGAATCATAGGCAGAGAAGTGCAATGTCTGCTAGGCTGGGATAGGGAAGATAGCTGAAGGTTTGTAGCAGGTATTCATTGCTGTCTAGCTCACTGGTCTGGGCTGCTTGGGTCCATATAAGCTGTAGCTCCTCGGAGATTGGAGGGAGGGAGACGAGCCTTGCTGGAGAGCTATTAAGACTGCTGGCCTCTTTATTAGGAAGCATGGTACTAGGGGCTAGCAGTTAGTGTAATAGCTATGTCGCTGGACTCCTATGTAGCCGATCACAGTTCGAGTCCCGGACCTGGTGGCTTAAAGTCACGCCGGGCGCATGTGCATGCATGCCCAAGATCCCGAGAGGAGAATGGAGGAGAAGGGATTGCAGCATGGCCATCCCCCCCTGGGGGTGATTTCTCGCTTTCTGTCTCTCTGTCTCTCTCTGTCTTTCTGAAGAGTGCATGCACCCTATAGCAAAAACCTCTCCAAAAAAAAAGGAAGCATGGTACTTTCTAATTTGTGTCCTTCAGAAATAACATGATCTGGCTTGGGTGGCTGCTACCAGCCTGACACCAGTCCTGCTCCAGCAAGTTCCAAAGGGTTTTCATTGTGTCACATCTTGCTTAACCTGTAAAAAAGAATAATAATAATAATAATAATAATAATAATAATAAACAGGAAAGATGACAGAAAATTGTGAAAGAATGGAAGAGCAGAGCTGATTACGTGTGTCTGGTTTCAGATACCCCTTAGGACAGGATGGACCTGAGCATCTTCTGAGTTCACAGGCAAAAAAGCGGACTCTGGTGCTGTTCTCCACAGGATTCCAGGCTGTTGTCAGCCCATCGCGGGGTGGCTTGCTCAGTTGTTGTCCACTTTGGGAGTTGTCATGATGTATGAATGAATGGCCAGAGGCCTGGGCTCCAGGAGCCAGCTGTTCACTGCTCCTCCTGGAGAGGATCCGATTCTCCATCCATCAGCACACTTCACCACCATCATCTCGGTAATCCAGAGCCTATCTGACAGATGGTTACGTGGTATAATTGTTTTGGTTCAAGAGGAGCTTTCTTAGCTCCCAACTTAAGTTAGCTTTTTAGCTGAATCTTTCTCTATTATTATGATATAATATGAAATATATACGTAGGTCCAGCCATGGTGGTGCAGCAGGTAGGGCGCTACTCTGTGATGCTGGAGCCATGTGGAAGACCGTGGTTCAGGCCACAGCTTGGCCTGAGACGTGCCAGGAATGTGCACACCTGTAACCCTGGCAGGCTGGAAGTCTGGGGGCAGGGATCCCAGTGTGATGAGTCTGGAACTTCTCTCTCTTTCTCTCATAAAAGAATAAACTTAAAAAAGAAATATATTTGGTATTTGTCCCTGGTTCTTGGCATAGAGCTCCTAAACCCTTTGTAATTTTTTCAGTGATAGGAACGTATTTTGTTATTCCTGATACATTTTTTCTACCTGAATATATGCTAACGAGATGACTCTTGATGGGTACCTAAATCGTTTCAGGATAGGGACTGGTGGCCAGAGGAACCCATCATGTGATTAGAGGGTTAACTATCAGTTCCACCCCACTACCCTCACGTCCAGGGAGGGACAAGGGGCTGGAGCGTGAGTCGATCAACAGTTATTAATGATTTAGTCAACCATGGTTACTAATGAGTCTCCATAAAACCTCTGAACAATGGAGTTCAGAGATCTTCTGGACTAGTGAACAAGGAGGCACTAGAAAGATGTTCTTGGGGAAGACTGGAAGCTCTCCACATACTCTCTTTCCCCCGTACCTTGCCGATTGCATCGCTTTCATTTGCTGTTCCTGAGTTATGTCCTTTATACAATTAATCAATGAATAAAACCGGAAAACAAGTAAAGTGCTTCCTTGAGTTTTATGAGCTGTCCTGGCAGATTACTGGATCTGAGGAAAGGCTCATGGGATTTCCAACCAGTTGGTCAGAAGTACCTGTGGTCTGGACTGGGGATTGGCATCTGAAGTGGGGCAGTTTTATGAGACTGAGCTCTTAATCTGTGAGGTCTGCACAAACTCCATCTAGTTAGTGTCAGACTTGAATTGAATTGTAGGACATCTGCTGGTGTCTGGAGAGTTGGACAACTGGTTAGATGGGAAAAACAAAACAAAACAAAAAAAAACAAAAACATGTGCATTTGGTTTCAGAAGCACTGAGGGTATAAAGATCATAGCAGCTGACAGTCTATATACTTGGGCAAGTATATAGACATGACCTAATGAATTTCATGTGTACCAAATAGTATAAATCACTTAGGAAGTTTCACTACGGTAGTACACAAGCATAATGTTTGTAGCATCCTGTTTAAATGTGGAGTCTTCACTAAATGCATAGAAAGGAAGTGAGGGTCTTCTCATGGTTTGTCCCCTAAGTTCTTTTTTTAAAAATAATTATTGATTTAATTTTATTTATAATTACTATTATTGTTTTTGAAAGGAATTATTTTATTTGGATTTATTTATTTATTTATTTATTTTAATTTGACAGAGAAGGGGAGAGAGAGAGAGAGAGAGAGAGAGAGAGAGAGAGAGAGAGAGAGAGAGAGAAATTGAGAAAGCAAGCTGCAAGGTCTGGGACTTCAACCATGATCGGCCATGTGGGAGTCCAGCATCCTTAACCATCATGCCACCTGCTGGCCCCACATTCTTTTTTTAATTTTCTACAGTGCACACATGCTCACCAGGGCCAGGGTGGGAGAGTGAGAAAGAAAACCACCAGGTCTGAGACTCAAGCCACAGCCAGCCATGTGGGAATCCAGAGTCCTTAACCACCATGCCACCTGCTGGCCCCTCCCCTAAGTTCGTCTTTGTCCCTGTCATGCTGTCTTGCATCCCCAAAATTACGGTCTTCTAATTATCTGGCCAATTCAGGCATTTCTAGATGCAAGGAATAAAACTTTTTCTAAAATGAATGAAGTTTTTAAAGAATGAGGGATTCATTTAAAAATATAATAGGAAATTTCAAGGCAATGCACAAGTAGGAAATGAAGTTTGGCCTATTCTTACAGGACTAGAACTTGGAAATACTGAGTCAGAGCACAAGCTCTCTCTTACCTTTTCTTTTCAGCGTTATATTTGGTGTCTGCTTTTCTTGGAACATCTGTAGACTCTCTCTACTACTGCATGGCCTACCATGAGCATTTTCAAATGACAGCTTCAGCTTCCACATTTCCTCTATTATATCGTTTGGTGCTAGCAGCCAACTGACTTGGACTCTGTGTATCAGTCACTCTTCTTAGTTTAAGGAACAGAAACCACCATGGCTAATTTCAGCCAAGATCCTGTTGCAGAGCTGGTTGTGTGAGGACAGCTCTCCTGCTGGATAGTAGGCACCATAGCTTGTGTCGTTAACACGGGGGCACTGTACTCTGACTGCTTCTGCTGCTGCCCACTTCAGTCCTGAAATACGGCTCTGTAGCCTCCCTATAACTGCGCATCACTGGGCTCCAATTCAAAGTCTAGGGCAGGTATTTCTGAATGAGCCAGCCCAGGTCTTGGGTCAATTTCTTGGCTGTTAAGGGTGTCTAGGAAAGCAACTATCAGGCATTTTTAAAGGTTCTATAGTAGAAAGAGAGATCTGCTTCTCACCAAGTCTCATAAGGTGAGAAAATGTTCAAACCCTCAAAGGAGATTTAGATTCTAGGCAGCCAGAAAGAACACCTGTCCCCCACAACTCCACTTCCCACTGGCTTCTCTTCTCCCCAAAAAGCAAATGGTTACAACGCCACTCAATGACTTATTCCTCCCGCTTGAGTGAAAATGAAGTCTATTTTGAATCAGATAACAATCTGTAGACCAATTGACTATGACCAGTGAGGCAAGGTATTTTTATACATAGAGCTGAGTTTTTCATAGGTGTGGGTAAGTAAAATATTCTCTAGGAAAGGGGAGTATGAAATCATGAGATAATCCTGATTATCACTTTCTGATGCTGTTCATTTTTGTATCCTGATGTGACAGATACCTTATGGTTCTTTCTGTGACTTGTATCCTGCACTGCCTGTCCCAGATGACTTGCTAATTTGCCATTGGCTGCATTAATACGTTCATATGTTTAGCTTTTCTAGAACTGCAGTGGTTACTATGTCTGTGGTGATTACTAAGATTGCATAGTAGGACTGCAGGGCTTACTAGAGCTACAGGGCTTACTAGGACTACAGGGCTTACTAGAGCTACAGGGGTTACTAGGACTACAGGGGTTACTAGGACTACAGGGGTTACTAGAGCTACAGAGGTTACTAGGACTACAGGGATTACTAGGACTACAGGGGTTACTAGGACTGCAGTGATTACTTGTGGGGGTTTAGTAGTTCCATGGCTCAGACCTTACTGAAAAGGCCCAATTCCTTTTCTCTCTTTAGATCATGAACAATTTTGAGCCTACTCTTCAGCTGAATACTTGAAATGAGAGGTCTTAATATTCACCAGTCTATACCTAATGAAACACCCCTATGAGGCTACTGGACAACATTCTGGCAGAAACAGTGTTTGAGAACACCCACCTATGTATTGCTGGGATAGGTGAAGTATGAAAATGGAAAATGTCTTTGGAAATTTAAAATACCACTAAGTAATAATTTATTATGATTGCTTTTACCTTCAAACAGTACATACAGGTTGTCTAGTAAATGCCAGGCTCCTGTGCCAAACATCACTGAAGTTAGTTTTTCTTTTTTTATTTTCAGGAGCAAAACTCATGGTAAATTAAAGAAAGTCTCTCTCAGTTGGAAGTAAATAAATAACCAATAAAAGCCAGTTATATACATCCATAGTCAAAGCCATATATAGCTTTGTGTTTCTATATTTTAGTAATGTGAATATTTTCACATTATAAATACAAGGAGACTAGATATTGAATTTAAAGTTATAGCCTGAGAGTTTTTAAATTTTTAAAATGTAATAAAGAATTCTGAAACTCTTTCCAGAATTTTGTTTAGGGGCCTAAATTTTAACAACCATAACTCCATAATTGCATATTTGTTCCAAATTAGCTGAATAGTGGTAGCAACAACAATTTTTTTTTTTTTTAAGTTTTTGCTATAAGGCATGGGTGTTTGTTCTCCTCTTGGGATTTTGGACATGCATGCTCACACACCCAGTGTGTTTTTCAAGCTGAGTCAGGGTCTCAAACTATGTAGTCAGCCATGTGGGATCCAGGTGTCTTAAACACCTTGCCACTTGGCTACCCCACAACAATGATCTTTACCAATTACTGGTATTGAGCTGTCGAAGAGGAAAAAGCAAGTTCATAAGAAATGCTAAAGTTGATGGGTAATAAAAGTAGTCTATGAGAAGCAAAGCACAAGCAAGAATGGATGTTATGTGAAAACCCTACCACACCGAGGGGCAAAAATCATAGAAAGATTTTCTCAATTATGTTTGGTCATATTTCAAAAGGATGGGGCTGGTATATTAAATATGGTGAAAATCTTTGAACTTTGGAAGGAAATGGATAAGTTTCAACATGGGTCAATAAAGAATATCAGTGTTCTACTTCATTGTCACTTATTCTACTAATTCACATTATCATCCATGTCCACAACTAATCTCTCATTCTAAAGGTCTGTGGCATCCCACAAAGATGCTTTAGTTGTATTTGAAAAGTAGTGACACAATAACGTCATAGAGCTGATTGCTGGGGCAGTTTTGTTTGACAACATGATTGTATGTGTTTGGTATCAAAATAAGTCCTGTTCTTTTGTATCATTTTAAAACACAATGACATGTGACATAATAATTTGGTATTCAGTAGGATTAAGACAAATCACAGTAAAATAACCTCTTTAGTTTTTAGGGTGACTGAGTTTTCTTTAAAGGGAAAATACATGTACAAAACAGGCATGGCTGTAACTTGGAAATGCAGGTGGCAGAACTGACTACTGGAATAAGACCATCCTACCTTGTTTGACCAAAGTTCTGACAGATAAAGCCCTTATTATGTTAGAAAGTTTCAAATAAATCTGATTTATCATCCAACTGAATTTTATAAAGCAAGAATCATCAAAGTTTCTCTAGTGAATACTTTCCACGTTAGGGATTCTATGGTCTTCATCACAACTACTCAACTCTGCCCATTAGACCGCAAAAGCATCCATGGAAATGAGTAAGTGTGATTGTGTTCTTCTAAAATTTTGTGTAAAAGTGAAGAGAAAAGTACTTATGTTACCATATTAAGGAAAAACGATGAAGTAAATAATACCATAGAAAATGGTGAAATACTGAATCTGTAATTTCTGACTGGCCTTATGTATGTTTCATATTCTTGACACGATAAACAGGGTATTGATAACTGGTGGGGGAGGGGTGTGAAAGGTTAGGCCATATGTTTCTAGACACCAAAAGTTGAATTCATCAATTTCGTGTCACAAACATTATCCTTTTGAATTTTTTGCAGCCTTTTAAAAGAGTCAGAACAATTTCTAGGTGTATGGGCTGTATGAACACAGTGGGTCAAACTTGGCCCATGGGCTGTAATTTGCCAACACTGCTTTGAAGTGTCCCTGCTCTTTCCTTCTAGCTTCCAAACTAATTAGGATTAAATACATTTTCATGAGGCACAACTCATCCTCTGTTGAATCACAACTTTGTGATCCAAAATATTATGCATGATTTAAAATATTGGGTTGTCGGAAAAGCCATGAGACATTTTTTGCATAGAAAAATGTAGAAAAGTACATCAGGACTTTTCTGACAACCTTATGTTCTGACCTTTAACACCCCTTCCCCACTTGGGTATCAACATCCTGTTTATCGTGCCAAGAATGTGAAATATAGATAAGACTGGTGAGAGATCACAGATTCAGTATTTCACCACTTTCTTCTGTATTATTTACTTCATCTTTTTCCCCTTAATTTTGTAACATAATTCTTAATCTCTTCCCTTCCCGTTTCCCTTCAAATCTAATTTCTATGTGACATATATAATCTTCTTTGGAAAAAAAAAATATTTGCTGTGACTCAACAGTCCCTCTGTTCACCCTTGATTTCTTACCCTTGAAATGAAGGAACACACATTTTAGTTCCAGATGAATAAGAGGAAAAAAAAAAGTAAATGAAGCTGAACATCAGCCAAAACACAGGCTTTGCATAAGATGCCCAACTAATTTCCCTTAGCTTTGTCTGCTCTATTAATTTTCTGCTAGTTGCTTATTTTTTTCCCAAATCTTACACATCCTGTACATGCAAAAGCATGAGCAGTGAAAGCTCATCTTTGAATTAGATAAGCGTAAAGAATTCAACCATTCTTACCATCACCATAAAAATTTTTTTAATTCAATTGAACTAATAGTGAGGGTGTGTGCAGACGTTTTTCCATAGACAGTGCTAAGTAGACTGCCAAATAGTACAAGCCTGTACAGTACAGTATATACTCTCAGAGAATTTGTAATTAAAAGAATACTCCAAGATCCATTTAAATAAAAATAAAGAACAATGAATATGCCTGGTCAAGAGTGTAGACGTTGCTGGACAAGAATATTCTAGCTAGTTCCTTTATTTTCCTCTGTCTAGGCCTGCATCACTGGAAACGTCTTTGCCTCTCGGAAGTCCTTCCTAACCATGTAGCTCGCTGAAGGACTTCTCACACATGCTCCCGGCTGTAGTTCCATCTTAACACCACGAAGGTTGTTTTGTTACAGCTTGTTGACCACGTTGAGATCACAACACTGAAGACTGCCATGAGCCTGAGTTCCCTGTGGGGACAGTGCCCCCAGTCTGGGGGTGCTTGGCCGTTTATATCCTGTTGTTTCTGTCTGAGAATCCTGAATATCATGTTACTGGTGTGTGCAAAATATCTTTTACTCCATTTTTAGCTTTGCTGCAAAGCAATTCCATATCCATCTAAGTATCTTTTTTATTTAGAGATTTTTGCTATAGCGTGTGTGTGCTTGCCAAAGGGACAGAGACAGAGAGACAGAAAGCGAGCCCCAGGGGATGGCCACGCCACAATCCCTTCTCTTCCATTTTCCTCTTGGGATTTTGGGCACGCATGCACACATGCCCAGTGTGAGTTTTAAGCTGCCAGGTCTAGGACTTGAATTATGGTTGACTGTGTGGGAATTTAGTGATGTAACCAGTATGCCATTTGATGGTCTCACACCACGGTTTTTTTTATCAAGTAGATAATATATTTCTTTCATTTCTATTTAATGTATATTGCAGTCCAGTCTGCATATCAGGATTCAGGAATTGAATATTTGAATATTTGAGTCAGACCCTTTCTTCAGTAAGAACCCTATGACCTTGAACTACAGGTACACGCCTCAATTGTTCCTCCTTTTAATAATGGTTACTTTTCCTAAGCTTTCTCAAAAACTTCTTTACCTAGCTCTTGGACCAGGCAAATCCTTTGAGCCTCACTAAAATGCTCAATGACCACACACAGCTTATCTTTCTATTCTGAGGTCTCTACAAACAAACATAATAGCCACAGTAAATCATACACATGGCAAAAGTTGTAGATAGGTTTCAGTGAGAATAATCAATTATTTATGAGTTGTCAGAAGAAGAGTCTATTAGAATCAAGGATTGAGCTCAATTTTGACAAATAGAATATGGATAGTCAATGTCTTTCTCAAGGCCTGAGCTCGTTTATGTGGATAGGTCATCAGAGATAGACAATATAATAGATGTTTTTAAAAAATAAAGTAAGTGAATTAACAAACATTTAGCAGAAGTAATCGATGGGTGGGGCCCAGCAGGTGGTATAGTGGTTAAGGTGCTGAACTCTGATATGATCGACTGCAGTTTGAGTCTCAGATCCGGCGACTTGAAACTTACAC
Organism: Tupaia tana; assembly: GCA_026018925.1. Taxonomy (NCBI): domain Eukaryota; kingdom Metazoa; phylum Chordata; class Mammalia; order Scandentia; family Tupaiidae; genus Tupaia; species Tupaia tana. The sequence continues at coordinate 29,868,747 of JAKSZU010000013.1, forward strand.
TGGGCATGTATGTGTGCATGCCCAAAATCCTGAGAGGAGATTGGAGGAGAAAGGATTGTGGTGTGGCCATCCCACCTGGGGGCTGGGGGGAGGGTGATTTCTCACTTCCTGTTGCTCTGTCTCTCTGACAATCATACCTTCCTTCCCTACAGCAAAAATTACTCAAAAAAAAAAAGTAATCCATGGGAAAAGGCACCCCTTAAATGTTAGTGGATGCATTTTTAGCTACGCATTGGAATGCATACTATGCCATGTTTCCTTGACATCTGTACAAGGTATAAATGAATTTGTGTGTGTAGGAATGGCTTCATGGAAGGGATAATGTTTCGGAAGTTCTGAGTGCTTCCCTGAAGACTTAAGAAACTCTGACTAATTAATTTCACAAGATTTGTAGGATAAACTTTCTCGGAATACCACACCAGTGAATCCCAGGGTGAAAGGTTTTTCGTATTTCCTGAATAGCTTTCCATTAAATAGACTTTTTAGTATATGTGCTGCCGAAGCGAGCACCATTAAATAGACTTTTTAACTGAAGAGGAGCATTCCTAGCATTCACAGACAGGCTTCAGAGGGTAAGCCACGCAAAATGAAGGAGGAGGCGCACAGCTTGTCGAATTCTCTGGTTGTAATTTCGAGTCCTGTTTGCATTGTGCCAACGACAGTGACAGGATGATGATTAAATGTGACATAGGGAGAATTAATTACTAAGATCAATTACTGTTAATTCACTGTGAAGTTATATTAGCTTATTTTAATTTTTAAATTAATAATTGCCAGAGGGTGAGTGTTCTTACCTGAGAGAGTCACAGATGGGAAGAGGGAGAAAGCACCCTTCAGTGGGTCCTGGTAATGATGCAGTCCCTCCTTTTCCATTTCTCCATCCTGTCGGAATTTGGGGCACACATGTACGTGGTATATTCTTCAAGCTGCCTGGACTAGGATTCAAACTGAAGTTGGCCACATGGGATCTAACTCCCTTAACCACTATGTTATAAGGCCAGCCCTGTAGTAGCTCTTAAGAAAGCTTAACTCAAATTCCTTTTTCTCTTGATGGATAAACAGCAGTACAATATACTCATTATAGACTGTATCTTCCCCTCTCCCACTCCAAATTTAGATATTGAAGCTCTAACCCTAGTGTGCTGGCATTTAGAGATGGGGCCTTTGGGGATAATTGATTTCAGATGTGGTCATGAAGTTGAGGTCCTCATAACAGGATTAGTGCCTTTCTAAGAAAAGAAATAAATAGCAGAGTATTCTCTTCCTCCCTCTCTCACCAGTGTGAGACTACAGTGAGAAGGTGGTTGTCTGCAAGCCAGAAGATGGTCCTCAGCACTGTCTGAAACCTTGATTCTGGACTTCCCAGTCTCCAGAACTATGAGAAAATAAATGGCTGTTGCCTACACCACCCAGTCTACGGCATTTGTTATAGCAGCCTGAGCTAAGATAGTGCTCATCAGCTCATCACTCACAATTTTCTAGGGGCCCCTGGAGCCAGTCATAGCAGACTGATGTCTCGTATCATATTGTATCATTCCGCCTTTTCCCTCTACTCTGGCATTTTCATCACAGTGAGGCCAGAAGAAGGGAATTTTGTTATCAAATTTTCAAACAGTTCAGTCATAGAGATAGTTAAGGAAAGTTTGAAATAAAATCTGATGATAGGCCTATAAATTTGTTTTACTCAAGTTATCTATGAGAGTCCATGGAGACTAGTTAAAAGAGTTCAAGATTTAGAGTCACAATTCTAATCTTGGAGGCTCAGCTTGGCACTTAGTAGCTGCCAAGTCACTATTCTCTATGAGGCTAGATTTTGTCACATGTGACCTAGAGATAATGACAGAACAATTGTGAGGTTGTGGTAAGATTGAGTTTTTTGAGAAATTGTGATTTTTCATTCTTATACTCTCAATGCCTATAACAATGTCTAGCACATAGGAGGTTATCAGTTAACATTTGTTTATTTTAAAAAATTTTGCCATAGGACGCATGTACAATGGGGGGGTGGGAGTTGGAGAATGAGAGAAAAAATATCCCCCAGGGGGTATGGTCATGTTGCAATATCTTCTCTTCAATTTCTCCCTCCTTTGGGGAATTTGGGCACACATACACACATCCCTGGTGTATTTTGCAAGCCACCAAGTCTGGGACTTGAACTGTGTTTTTGATCGTGTAGAATCCAGCTGTCTTAACCACCGTGATACTGGTTGGCCCATCAGTTAATTGTTGTTAAAATACAAATTAGTGAGTTTAAAAGTGAAAGTGACTTACACTGTATTAGTACCTATATTAGTTAGGGTTTTTTCAGAAAACAGAATCACTAGGTTGTAGAAATAGGTATGTGATCCTGTAGATGTTAGTGAGAAAGAAAACGAGCGAGAGCAAGACAGAGAGAGAGATTGATTTTAGAGAACTGAAGCACGTGACTATGGAGACTGACAAGTCCAAACTCTGCAGAGGAGGCTGTGGGCTGGAGACCAAGGAAACAGCTGGAATTGCAGTGAGAGTCTGAATGCTGTCCTTGCTGTGAACGGTCCTCTTTTGTCAGGAGGAGATCAATCTTTTTTTCTAGTCAGGCCCTCAACTGGTTGGATGAGACCCACCTGTGATATGGACAGTAATCAGCTTTACTTCTTTCTTTGCTTTTTTTTTTTTTTTAGCATTTTTGCCTTAGAGCATGTGTACTCGTCAGAGAGAGACAGAGAGACAGAGAGACAGTTGAAAGGGAATGTGAGAAATCTACCCCACCCTCCAATGGCCATACTACAATCCCTTCTCTTTTATTCTTCTCTCAAGATTTTGGGCATGTGGGACCAGCAGTTAGCATAATGGCTATGTCGCTGAACTCCCATGTAGTCGACCGTGGTTCTCGTCCCAGACCCAGTGGCTTAAAACTCATGCCGGGCATGTGTGCATGTGTGCCCAGGATCCCAAGAGGAGAATGGAGGAGAAGGGATTGCGGTGTGGCCACCCTCCGGGGGGTGATTTCTCGCTTTTGTCTCTCTGTCTCTCTCTGTCTTTCTGGCGAGTGCACGTGCCCTATAGCGAAAACCTCTAAAAAAAAAAAAAAAAGAAAGAAAGATTTTGGGCATGCACAAGCATATGCCAGGTGTGAGTTTCAAGCCACTGGGTTAGTCATGTTGGAGTCTAGCAGTTTAGCCACCACACCACCTGCTGTCCTCGAGTGATTTGATTCACTGTAGTCTATTGACCTAAATGTAAATCTCATCCCAAAATATCCTCTTGAAATTTCTAGCATAACATCTGACTAATTATCTGGGTGCTGTGGCCTAGGCAAATTGACTCATACAATTGATCATCACAGGGCTCAACAATGGATTATTATTGAGTCATGTACTAGCAAAGCATAAATCCAGACTCAATTTATTATCAGCAAACAATTTACTGTAGATGCAGAAAGTGAAATAAAAGTAAAGCATTTCATAGTTGAGGCTCAAAAGTCCTGTTTCTATTTATTATTTATATAAATTGATTTATTTGTCCCATGAGACACAGAGAAAGAGAGACAGAGAGACCCACAATAGTCTCCAGGTTGAGATCCATTCCCAGCTTTACTGGCCCCAATCATGGACACATATGTATGCCTGGTGTGTGCACGGAGCTCCCGAGATACAAACTCAGAATATCTCCTGGGTGTCCAGTTGTGTTACCAAAGCACTACCACCAGGTCCAGGTATCGTCCGGTCACTTACTGTTTGTTTTTCCTCAGCAATGAAAATATGCAGCTGAGCTGTATGTGGGAATTTGCTTGCTTTCTTGCTGGAGGTACAATTTTTCTGTCTTCCTAGGCCACCCCATCCCCTTAACTACTTTTTATTTAAAATAAGATAAAAATTGTGGAATCCATGATTATTGGTATGGCTAGACTTAGAAATAAGCTTATCTTTTGTGTTGCCATCTGTTCTGCTCTTTAGACTTTTTATTTTGAAAAGTTTATTTATTTATCTTTTCTATGAGAGAGAGATGGGGAGTGAGATACAGGAATACCCAAAGGAGTCTTGCCACACTGTGATCCTCTCCCAAGACCAGGATAACCATGTGCCCGATGTGTACAGGAAGATCTTGAATCATGAACCCAGTCTCTTCTTAGATGGCTTCAGCATCATAGAGCATTGTAATACTGCTATGCCATAGTGGCTGGTTACTTTAGGGTCTTTTTGATGCAAGAAGCAGAAGCCCACTTGTAGTCAGTTATAGGAAAAACATAAATGAAGGACTCAAAACACTGTCCTAGGAATCTGAGGACAAATGATCTTAGCCAGGTTGCTTGAGAGCTAGAAAACGTTCATGAATAGAAACTACTTTCTGTGTCTCTCAAGCATTACCTGGTACTAGTTTCCAAAGGCTGTTGTAACAAAGCACAACAGACTTGGTGGCTTGAAGATGTACCGACCATTTTATTGTTACAAAATCTCTCTCTTTGTCTCTAGTAATATTTATTGTCTTAACATCTAGTTTGTTTGATATTCACAAATCCAGGTTATCCTTCAGGGCTTACTGCTTGCATAGTATATATAGTTTTTTCATTTTTACTTTCAACCTATTTGTATCTTTGAATAGAATGTGTGTTTCTTATAGCTGGTGTTTTTTTTTTTCCTTTAAATTTATTTATTTTTTTATATTAATTCCTATACATCATTACAGCATACAAATGAATTTTCCATCCAAAATACACTGTATATTGGCTCAATCAAGCAAATCAACATACGTGTTATCAGCAAATAATTTTCCATTTCTTATGTCTTGTATACTCTGGTTTTTTTTTTTTTTTTTTTTTTTTTTTTTTTTGCCATCCTTGATTCCCTATCCCTCACCCTCTGCCATGTCCCACCCTCCTCCCACATTGTCTCTGGTATCCATGGTTGCTTTCTGTGCCTTTCCTCCCCATTTAATTGATTTGCTAATGAACTTAATTAGTCTAAATATTTCCAAAAGCTAGCACAGCTGATATATACCTATACATGAACCCAAGTCTGACTTTAGGCATAAACCTCAGTGAGTAGAATGAACATACTATAAAGTAGTACCCAGCTGGGGCTATATAGCTTACTGCAGTCATCAAATATGCATTTTTTTTTTAAAATTTCTATATGAACAGTTTTACTGTTTTTTTTTCTCCTGAAACTTTTTATTAATTACTTAACATTCATTCTCTGACCATCATCACAACATACTAAATGTGGTTTCCCATCTAGAATAAACTGCATAGTGGCTTAATCATGCATGTTATCATCAATAATATTCCATTTCTACTTTCATATATATGTATATGTATATATATATTTTTTTACCCCATGTTTGACCCTCTGCCCTTTCCTACTCTCTTATTACACTATCTCTGCTATACACAGTTGTCTTCAATTCCTTTTCCCCCAACATTTCGTTGATCACACAATATCATAAGTAATCTAACTACTTTCAATAGCAAGTTCAGCTGGTAATTTCAAGAAAAGCAGTTTTGAACTGGTAATGATATTTCCTTGAAACTTAACGCCTAGAAACAGGTTAGTATTCTGTTCAAATAGTAGGTACATGCACCTATCGACAGCTCAAGACAGGACAAAAAATCCTTTAAAACCAGACAACAAAGCTTAGAAGAAAAGCAGCAATATTTAGTCAAGTCACAGAATGTTGTTTCATCAGTTCAGTCTCATGTACTTAATCTTTCTTCTGTTGTGGTTCAATCTTTCAGATTGAATTCTGGGATATAATATTCATCTCCAGACATTGTCCCTAAAATTAAGTTGCCCATTTTCTTAGTTTTTTGAACTCTTATTTCTGTGTGTCTGCATTTAATTTTACTGACATGGCACTCCATTGAGAACTTCTTGGAGATCTGGTCTGGTGCTGGTAAATTCTTTCAGGTTTTGTTTATCTGGGAATGTTCGTGTCTTTTCTTCCCAAATGAACGATAATCTTGCTAGGTACAGTATTCTTGGTTGAAATTGCTTTTCCCTTAACACTTTGGATATATTTTCCCATTCTTTCCTCGCTCGCATTGTTTCTGGTGAGAGATCTGCTGTTAGTCTGATGGGATACCTTTTGTAGGTAACTTGTCATTTTTTTCTTGCCAATCTTAGTATCTTGTCTTTGTCTGTGGTTTTGGTCAATCTGGCTATCATGTGTCTTGGAGAAGATCTTTTTGGGTTGATTCTATTTGGGGTCCTTTGTATTTCTTGGGATTGAATCTTTTAGTGCCTCTCTAGGTTTGGAAAGTTTTCTTGCAGGATCTCATGGAATAGATTATCAATGCCCTTATGAGTCTCTTCACCTTCTGGGATGCCTGTTATCCAGATGTTTGGACGTCTGATGGTATCTAGTACTTCTCGTATATTAGTCTCAAATTTTTGGGCCATTTTCTCAGTGTCCATGGTGGATTTTTCTAGGCTAGCAATTTTCCCTTCTATGTCTGAGATTCTATTTTCTGTATGATCTAGTCTGCTTTTAATACTTTCAAGGGAGATTTTGACTTCCTGTATTATAGCCTTCATCTCTAACAGTTCCTTTTGATTCTTTTGTAAAGTGTGAAATTCCTCTTTTAGATCTTGCATGAATTTTCTCACCTCCTGGAACTCAACAGCTTCTTTCTCCTTCCTCTTCAGCAGTTCATTGTCTCTCTTCTCTTCCATCTCTGTTAGCTTTGCCATTATGAATGTTCTGAATTCTTTATCAGACATTTCCATGATTTCCATTGAGCTGTGTGTGGATGAAGAGGAGTTATCCTTTTCCCTTGGAGGAGAGGTATTTTCCTGCTTTCCCATATTTCTTGTGGTCCTGCAGCAATTTCTAGTCATCTGGTTGATGGTCGGTTTCTTCCCGAACTTGGAAGTTCAATCTGAGCATCGAGGACTGTGCAGAAAAGGAAACAGAAAGAGAGAAACAATAGCAACAACAGCCAAAAACAAACATGAAACAGAAAAAGAGAAGAAAAGAGGAAGATAAAAAACTTTTCAATAAAACTAAAAAAAATAATATTTAAAGAAAATTTCAGTAAAAACCAAAAAGCAAAAATTAAAAAAAAGAGATAAGACAGAGATGGAGACAGAGACAGAGGTAGAGAGAGACAAAGACAGATACAGAGACAGGAGGCCTGAAAGGGGTCTTCCTACCACGCGAGTTTTGTGTGCTGGAGGCCGAATTATCAGTGGGAAATCTTGATTTCTGTTTCCCCAAAACGGCTAGTTCACAGGATCCATGAAGCTGTGTCTTGGAGAAGACCTGTTTCCTTTGTCTCTCCTGGGTTGGGAGGGGGAGAGGGAATTATTAACAAAATAAAGAGGTAGATGGGGCCAGAAAGCACAGAAAATGCTTCACCTTAAAAAATTCTAAAAAGCAAAAATTTAAAAAAAAGAGATAAGACAGACAGAGACAGAGACAGAGGTAGAGAGAGACAAAGACAGATACAGAGACAGGAGGCCTGAAAGGGTTTTCCTACCATGCGAGTTCTGTGTGCTGGAAGCCGAATTATCAGTGGGAAATCTTGATTTCTGTTTCCCCAAAATGGCTAGTTCGCAGGATCCATGAAGCTGTGTCTTGAAGAAGGCCTGTTCCCTTTGCCTCTCCATGTGAGTTTTGTGTGCTGGAGGTCGAATTATCAGTGGGAAATCTTGATTTCTCTTTCCCCCAAATGGCTAGTTTGCAGGATCCATGAAGCTGTGTCTTGAAGCATAGCTGGTGTTTTATTGGTGCTTATTTTTTGATCCAATCTTACAATCTCTACCTTTTAATTGAAGTATTTGGTTCATTCAGATTTAATGTTAATTATCAATATTGTTTGATTTAATCTGTTTTTCTATTTGTTTTGTCTATGTATTATCCTATTTGTTCTTCTGTTTCTTGCTAATGTCTTCATTTGTGTTAAATGAAACATTCTGTACACAATTGCAATTTTTGTCAATTAAAGCTTTTTTTTTTTTTTGGAGAGGTTTTTTCTATAGGGCGCGTGCGCTCGCCAGACAGACAGAGAGAGACATAGAGACAGAAAGCGAGAAATCACCCCCCAGGGGGGATGGTCATGCCGCAATCCCTTCTCCTCCATTCTCCTCTTGGGATCTTGGGCATGCACACACACGCGCCCGGCGTGATTTTTTAGCCACCGGGTCCGGGACGCGAACCGCGGTCGACTACGTGGGAGTCCAGCGACATAGCCATTACGCTAACTGCTGGTTCCCTCAATTAAAGCTTTTTTGAGTTATTTTTGCTGTTGTTATTCTGGAGAATTAGAATATGCATCTTAATTTACCACAGTCTACTTAGGTTAATACTTGCTCAATTCAGGTAAAATCTAGCAGCTTTACTCCAACATAGCTACTTCCTCCTCTCCCTTTTTGCTATCATTGTCCTACATGTGATAATTTATATACATATATATATATATATATATATATATATATATATATATATACTTGGTGGCTTGAAGCCTATGCAGGGTGTGTGAGTGCCCAAGGTCCCAGGAGGAGAATGGAGGAGAAGGGATTGTGTTGTGGCCATGCCCCCTAGGGGTAATTTCTCACTTTCCCTCTTACTATCTCGTTCTCTCTCTGGAACGCACACACACCCTATGGCAAAAACCTCTTAAAAATAGATAAATAAATCAAGAGAATAAAATTAAAAATATATTTATACACTAGTGTACAGTCATCCATTAATTGTTGTCCCCATATATGAAGTCATTTTTCTCTTACCATTTGTGAAATTTTTCTGTTTGTCTTTGACTTTCAGCTTTTTGACTGAGACATATGTCTATGTGTGGATGTCTGTGTTCATAGCACTTGGTATTGGATTTCTTAGATCGCCAGATCAGTGCTATTTTAAAATCAAATTTAGGAAGTTTTCACCCATTATTTCTCCAGATAGTTTTTCTGCTTCTTTCTTTTGTCTCTTGTAATTTCCCTTACACATAAGTTCACTGATTTTTTTTCTACTGACATTTTGAATATGCTGTCGAGCCTGTCTACTAAATGTTTCATTTTGTTCATCATTCATTTGAACTCTGAATTTTCTGTTTGATTAATTTTTATTGTTTCTACTTCCCCACTGAGATTCCCTATTTACGTAGTAATTCTCATCATATTTTCCTTTAATTCTTCAAACATTTTTTTTTCTCTAAGAAGTGTATTCATTTATTTTGGGAGAGGTGGAGAGGCCCACAAAGGAGTCCTCATGTTGTAATTCACCCCCCAGCCTCAGTCAGTCTATTCACGGGCATGTGCACACACACTGCACTTGCTCAGGCAGGTCCCGGAATGCAAGTCTCGAGCTAGCAGAGCTATGGATTTACTCCATTTATTTTCTTCTGAGTTTTCTCTTGTGGTGACCACCTCAGTGGCTGTGGCTTTTCACCTTCTGCCCCAAATCAAGTCTGTCTCCTCTAGCAGGAAGGCGGTGGTTTTTGTGGACAAACTTGCTTATATAAAACAGCTGTACTGACCAACTAGAGGATCAGGAGGTAGGATGGAAGAGACCCTATGCATAAAGGCCACTCTTCTTACCCAAAGTTAAAGTTATGTAGATTTTCATGAATAAATGTTTCTCAGTTTGTTGTATGTCTTTGGTTGATATCCAGAGTTTTGGATGATTTTTAAAAAAGAATTATTTATTTTATTTGCTATTATCATTAGTTAATTTGATGAGAGAGAGAGAGAGAGTGAGAGAGAGAGAGAGAGAGAGAGAGAGAGAGAGAAAGGGCAAGTGAGAAAGCAAGCCACCAGGTCTGAGACTCGAACCATGGTGGACCACATGGGAGTCCAGCATCTTAACCACTGTGCCACCTGCTGACCCCTGTTTTGGACAATTTTATCTAACTTTGTACTTTTTTATTTTCAGAAAGGGGTGAGGAAATGATTTTTGAACATGTTGCATCCTCATAGCTGATTATATGTTTTTATAGCATGATGGATACAGATGTTTTATTTATAAATTCAGTTTATGACCAGAGGAGAAAAGACCTGCTTCCCCAGGCCAATATTTACCCCTTCCCAGAAGCATCACATCAGAAGTCATACTTTGATGATGCAAAACATAATCTACTTTTAGTGGCAGTAATCTATAGGTTTATTCATTTTTTTCTTATCACACATTAGTGACCTATGTCATGCTAGCTATGGGACTATTTGTGTGGCTGGTATGACTTGGCTATTACATCTATAAATATTGATGAAGGATGCACATCATTAAGTTCCTCATTTCAAGGGGATTTTTTTTTTTTTTGGAGAGGTTTTTGCTATAGGGCGCGTGCGCTTGCCAGGAAGACGGACAGACAGAGAGACAGAAAGCGAGCAATCACCCCCTCCAGGGGGGATGGCCATGCTGCAGCAGTCCCTTCGCCTCCATTCTCCTCTCACCATCTTGGGCACACACGCACACGCTCCCGGTGTAAGTTTAAGCCACTCGGTCCAGGACTTGAACCATGGTTAACTACATGTGAGTCCAGTGACATAGCCATTACACCAACTGCTGATCCCTCAAAGGGGATTTTTAAAAATAGACTTATTTTAAGTCCAAAGAAAATTGAAAAATTACAAAATCTTTGAAACTTAAAAATAATTTATTTTTGGAAGAAGGCATGTGTACTCACCAGAGAGTGGAGGGAACACAAACAGTACCACAAGTCACGCTCAGTGAAAAATGAGCAAAAAGGAAGGTGAGAAAGCGCCCTCTATGGAGAATGGTCATGCCACAATCCCTTCTCCTCCACTTCTCCCTTCCTTTTGGGATTTTGGGCACACACACACACACACACACACACACACACACGCCATTGTGTTTCCCAAGCCTCCAGGTCTGGGACTTGAACTGCGCAGTTGGTCATGTGAGATCCACTGAGTTGGCCCCATCTTTGAAACTTTTATACTTTAAATTCACCTGTTCATTATCAGTGTTAACAGAGATGAAGAAGAGTGTGATAACATCCAAGTATCGGGCAATATACAAATTATATGTCCTGTTGGTATTTTTAGGAATGTTTTATGAAAATAAACTTATTTGTCAGACAAACAACAGTTTTCAACTGTCAGGATTAAACACCATTTCCGTATTTTTAATTTAATCATTAACATTCCTTGGAGGAATTATATTATCACCATTTTTCTGATGAAGAGACTGTGGCTGAAAGAAGTGGCTCAAGGAAAGACGTAAGAAAATGGATGCAATGTACAATTCAGTCGTGGGGGCGCAGATGGTGGAGTGCTGCTCTGCTGTGCTGGAAGTCAGCTGGCTGACCACAGGTTCCGATCCCGAGTTGACCTGAAACAACTTGGGCATGTACACACCGAGAACCGGACTGGCTGGAGAGTTGGAGGAATGGGACTGCGAGGTGCCCACACCCTGGTGAAGATACTGTTTCACTCTCTTTGTCTCTCTCATGTGTGTATATACTCTCATGAAAGAAATAAGAGTGAGTGGGACCAGCAGTTAGTGTAATGGCTATGTCGCTGGACTCCCACGTAGTTGACTGCAGTTCGAGTCCCAGACCCGGTGGCTTAAATTCACGCTGGGCACGTGTGCGTGCATGCCCAAGATCCTGAGAGGAGAATGGAGGAGAAGGGATTGCGGCGTGGCCATTCTCCCTGGGGGGTGATTTCTCACTTTCTGTCTCTCTTTCTCTCTCTGTCTTTCTGGCGAGCGCACGTGCCCTGTAGCAAAAACCTCTCCAATAAAAACACAAAATCCATATATTGTACATTAAAAACCCAATTGATCTGGCTCCCAAATCCATGTTTATATGGAATGGGGCCATGTGATCTGGAAATTCACAGTATTATTTCCCACTGGGGGTAATAGGAATTTTAGAGGTGAGATTTTTCATTTCCATATTCTCCTCCCCTGTTGAACTTCTAGCATTGCTCTGATGACTGATGAAAAAGAATCCACTTGTAGCAATCCCAGACTCCTCTTCCTGGCTGGCCTGCAGCTTCCCCGGGGCAGGGTGATAATTACTTTTATGTGTTGTATAGCTCTCAGAAAACAAAGTCTATGAGCACAATTGCTTTACCATCACTTAATGCAGGGAATCTTCCCTTTGCTTTGCAAGTACTAGAAACGCTTAGGTAAAGCATCCAAGATCTTAAAGATAGCCTCTTTAAAACATACAAATTTTAAACTTGATACATTAATCATAATTGTGCTCCAAATTCAATGTTTTCTACTTCCTTTGTTATATGATGATGGCATAAATAATATAAAAGTAAAAATTTTTTCCCCTAGTGAAAAACCTTGTTTCTTGATTATCAGAGGATGTGTGTACTCACTACAGAAAAAGAGAAAGAGAAAGAGAAAAGGAGAAAGGACTCCCTAAAGGGGCACTGTCACACAGCAATCATGTTCCCTCCATTTCTCCATCCCTTCAGGATTTGGTGCACACATGTACCTGGTATATTTTTCAAGCTGCTGGGGATGGGATTTGAACTGTGATCAGTCATGTGAGCTCTGGCTTCCTTAAGCATTGTTCTACAGGGCTGGCCCCATAAAATGTTTTTCAATAAACAAAGACATTACATATTACCCCTCAGTTTCACTTATTTATTCCCAACATATGATTTCTCCTTAAAGTAAATCTCTCTTGGTAGGCCGGACAGTGGCACAGTGGTACAATGTGATGCTCCACGAGGCTGACCAACATGGAAAGGTTGCTGGTTCATGCCCAGAGACCTCCTTGAGTACCCTGGGTAGGTGTGTGCCCGTGGTCTGGGGCTACCTGAGCTGGGGGTGGGTCATGGTGTCAAGACTCTATTGGGGTTGTTGTCTGGGGTTCTACACTTGGAAAATGCAGGTTGAATTTGACACCTGAGATGTATGAAAGTATCATTATATATTCCAATTTACTGTGTTTGTTTGAGAATACCTGTGAAGGGTGCCCAGGGTGTTCTCTGACCTCCATGGGAGCTGGTTTGGGATGACACATGGCCAAATAGACAGAGAATGCTCAGGCTCATTGTTTGAGAATGAATGTGACTTAAATAATTTCAATGTCTTCAATGCTCCCAAAAGAGGTGAAAAAGATCTCACAAACAAGGCATGTAAACTAGCGCTTGCCTGTGCTGAGGCGCTGCTGTTTGCTGTGGGCTTTCTAGAGGGTGATTCTGAATCCCAGAGGACGAGGGACCACAAACAGTACCACAAGTCACTCTGTGAAAAATGAGCAAAAAGAAAGGTGTGAGAACAGATCATTTTCTTTCTCACTGGTTTTTCTGAGGTTTGGATCATGCTCGTCTTTTCACTGGAGGCTATTTTGTCTTCAGCTTATTTTGTTCCCGGTGGCTCAGCCTTTGAATGTTATTAGAGAATTACTTTGCACTCATTGGGGCTCCGCGAGAAGGGCAATTTTTATATAAAGGAGGAATTAGTGGAAAGTTGTTTGCTGCTGACTGAGGTTTGTCCACAAATACCCCACACTTGGAGGCAATCTCAGGTCTCCGAGATGTGTTCATTATCTATAAAAAAAAAAAAAAATTCTGCTGTCCTAGCCTCCACCTTCTCTTCTGGATCCTTCATTTCTGTTCGGTTGCTGGAAAAGTCATGATATTTTTTTTTCCCTGTTTTTCTATGCAAAAACGTGTCATGACTTTTCTGACAACCCAATATTTTTCCCTCCCCAAATCCGTATCTATCAATGTCTATATATAGACATGTGGAATCAAGAATCTAGCATGGTGGCTTACGTGAATAAAGTGGAAGCAGGTAATAGTAGACGACACAGACACTGCAGAAATGATGTCCTAATGATGTGTGAATGCTGCTGTGACCTTCTGGACAAAGTATTGCCTCCCCTCGGAAATGGGGTTTCAAACAACATGCTTAAAGAAAAGAAATAATTTGAAAAATAGCAGAATGTAAGGACCCTGGGATAGGTAGGAAACATTCAGAATGTGGCCCCTGCTTGGTAATGCAATATTCACATTCGTAATTAAACTCCCCAGGACTTGATGCACACAGGTTTAAGGTCTGGGAAAACACCAGCGTGATTATGGGCAAATGAATAGCCTACAGAAATATCTCAGAAAGTAATATATTGATGTAGTCCCAGAGTCCCCATGCAAATTCTCAGTCACCATGAATCTGAAGAGAAGTAACCCCAAATAACTTCTTAGAGGGATAATAAAAACACACACAAAAAGTTTTCTTCTTTTTAATTTCAAATCAGGATGAACGAAGTCAGCTAAATAGAAACTACTAGTCTGGGAAACAAAAGAGTTAAGCGTTGACTCTAGATGTAATTTTTCCGTGAAGCTCTTTGGAATGTGGAATTGACTTGTAGAATGTCAGCTATTGTCAATGACCACTATTGTCGATGGCTGTAACAGTATATAAATAAATGCTTTTATTTTAAGAAGTATTCATTTTACTTTTTATTTATTATAATTTTTAAAGTTTACTACAGGGCACATACAAGGGAGAGAGAGAGTGAGAAAGCAAGCCATTAAGTCTGGGACTCAAACTGAGGTGGGCCACGTGGAAATCTAGTTTCTTAACTACCACTCTACCTCTGGTTCCATAAATAAATGTTTGCTTCATTTTATATCTAAGAGCCAGGGATGCTGGGATGATTGTGGAAATATGCTCTCTTTTTCACTAGCAAATATTCAAAGATGTTTCTGGTCAAGTCAAGGCATAAATCAATATTCTGCCTCATGAGACACTAAGTTCCTACTTTGGCTATAAGGCAAAAAGCAGGTAGGCTTTCTATAGTTCAACTTGTTTGGGGGTTCATTAGCATTTTTAGATGAAGCTTTTCTTGATGTACAAACTAAGTGTGGATACTATTTAGTAGATAATAAGCAGAAATGACTTTTTTTTTTTTTTTTTTGAGGTTTTTGCTGTAGGGTGCGTGCACTCACGACAGAGACAGAGAGACAGAAAGCAAGAAATCACCCCCTCAGGGATGATGGCCATGCTGCAATCCCTCCTCCTCCCTTCTCCTCTCGGGATCTTGGGCACGCACGCACACGTGCCCGGCGTGAGTTTAAGCCACCAGGTCCGAGACTTGAACCGCAGTCGGCTACATGGGAGTTCAGCAACATAGCCATTACGTTAACTGCTGGTCCCAAGAAATGACTAAGTTTTAAACAGAGGAAATTTAATGTCAGATTGTCCCACAGGTGATGTGGAAACTGAGAAACCAAATGGGGGACAATCTGATTAATAAGAAAAGGACACCATTACAACCCTGTATTTGTTATCTACTGCTGTGTAACAATTTACCTCCCAAACTCAGTGGCTTAAAACAACAAAATGTTATTATCTTACATGTTTCTAAGGGTGAAGAACACAGGTGTAGGGGCAGCGTGATAGCCTAGTGCTCCAGGGAGCTGGATCCCACATACCCAACTGTAGTCCAAGTCCTGGCCCAGGAGACCTGGAGAACATCCTGGGTGTGTGCATGTGTGTGTGTGTTTGTGGTGTTTGTGTGTGTGTGTGCATGCATGCATGTCCAGGGTCACAACAGGATGGAGAAGAGGAGGAGAAGAGATTGTAACATGACCACACCCCATCAGGGGGCATTTGTCTCTCTTTTTCTTTCTTTCTCTCACCATAAGTCTTTGTCTCTGCCTGGCAAATGAATGTGCTTTTTGGCAATTAAAAAAGTAGAAAAGAATGCATGCATGGACTGAATGGGTTCTTCTGGTTCAAAGTCTCTCATGAGGCTGTAGTCAAGCTATGGCCTAGGGCTGCAGTCTCACTTTTGGGTAATTGACAAGGGCAAGAAATCTGTTACCACATGTCCTCAGTTGATGATTGGAAGGCTTGGTCCCTTGCCACATAGGCCTCTCCACAAGGTAGTGTTAGGCCAGGGCAACTGGTTTCCCAAGAGCAAGGAGTGTAAGGGAGTAGAGACACCTAAGACAAAGTCCAGCCTTTTTATATCTGAAGTGACATCTCATGACTTCTGTCATTTTCTATTTGTAAGAAGTGACAAGTCCAGATCATACTCAAGGGGCAGTGACAAGGGTGTGAACACCACAGGTAGATGTACAAGGTGATTTTTAAAAGTTTGTGGAAAAATGGAATTGAAGTATGTTTATTTTGGTGCAAAACATTTTAAAATCTATGTACAATTTTTTTTTCATAATACATTTCCTATAGAGTTTTCTACAAATTTTTAAAGACCTTTTGTTTCAACCTACCTTTCTAGGTTGCCATAATGAAGTACCATAAACTGGGTGGTTTAACAGGAAGCTACTCTTTCAGTTCTGGAGTCTAGACATTCAAGATTAAGGCATTGGCAGGGGTGACTCCTCCTTGAGGGAGAATCTGTTCTGTGCCTCTGTCCTAGATTCTGGTGACTTACTGGTGATCTTTGGCATCTCTTGGTCTGTAGATGCATCATGCCTATCTCTACCCTCATCTTTACCTGGCGTTGGTATTTGTTGGATACCACGTGACATCATAGTTCCAGGTCATTTGTACGTCTGACATTAGATCGTGTTACATTCCTTTTTGATATCTTACATTGCTGCAACCTGATTACTTTTGTAACTGCAAGTGTTAGGTATAGCTATACTTAGAGGAGCCAAAGAAAAAAAAATTTAAGACATTACATGAACTAAGCAAGTTTGGGAACTGCTAACGTTAGGCATTATTTATATTATTGTCTACCAAAGCCAAACTTGTAGAGCAGACCAAGGCAGGTTCGTTTTTCAATGTCTTGGTAGCTAACTTCCTATCCAAACCCTACCCACCATCTTTACCTAAGAATTACTGAACTCAAGCTTAGTCTATGAGATAATGGGAAGAGAATAGAAAAAGTCTTTCCTAAAAATCTCAAAGGAACATTTGTGGATCCTAGAGAGTGGAGCTTTCAGATTTTAGTGAGTGAGTTGTGAAGGCTGCTGTTTGAAAGAAAAAACTGTCTGGAGGAGTACAGAACAATCTGAAGGAGCTCAAATATGCTTGTTGTAGCCAAGCTGATAGCTCTCAGCCCCTCACATCTTGCACAACCACATACACCTCCAGCCTTGCACCTGCTGTTTTTACTGTCAGAACAATCTTCCTTCTCTCTCCACCTGTCCACCTTCACCAAGGGACTAGTTTTTCTTCAGGGCTAAGCCAAGGGCTCATTCACTCCAGAAAGGTTTCCTTGTCCCCAAGACTGGCTGTCCTATGATCTTCCACAGCTGTGGGTGCCCTCCCATTACTACACTCATGTTCTGGACCACATAGTGACTTTTCTCTCTCTTCCTCAATGGTCTGTAAGCTCCAGGAGGGACAAAATCATTCCACCACTGCATTATCACTTCACAGTCGTGTCAGCCCTGGGTCTCAGTGCCTCTTCCAGACCCCGACACATAGGGGCTCAAGTTTTGAAAGAATGATTGTCAGTTTTGGAATCAGATTTGAAAAGAGAAGTCTCAGCTGTGATTTCAGTGAGCTCAAGGTGAGTGCGTCTGTGGGTGACAGAACACTGTCTGTTACAGTCCTCCAAGACATGACCACAGGAAATTGTATTTTAATAGCAATCCAGTTTAATAAGATCCAAATAGCCACAATATAACTCAGTATGTGTAAGTGAAACTTTATTTATAGTGCATTGTTGTGTTTGTCTTTTCAAGGTCACTCAGCAATTTGCAGTTTATGACATAATCTCTTCCATGTTAACTCAGTTTCTTCGTGGGAAAGACAAGCTCTTCTTTTCCATGGAGGTATTGGTCTAACTTTGGGTGACCTTTTGTCCCGAGAAGGTGAGCAGCTGCTTGGTGGCCATCTTCTGACCCTTGGGCCCACTGCTATGAACTTGTCCTGCCTGGTCACTGGGCGTATCAGTGCCTGCCTGGTGACTGGGTATCATCTGGAACCCATGACGGTCCAGGTTCTTCCCATGCCTGTGATCTCAAGGGCCTTATACTTTGCATCTCCCTCATCTCAAACTTGGGTCTTTTCTGATTCACAAGGTGTTTTTGGCCTCTAGAAAGCCCAAGAGGGCTGGTTGCAGGACCTAGTGGTTAAGGGAGCTGGATCTCACATGGCTGACTTCCTGGTTTGAATCCTGGCTGCAGCAGCTTGAAAAACATGCCAGGAGCATGTGCATGCCAGGAGCATATGCAAAGGCCCAACAGGATTGAGAAATGGAGGAAAGAGATTGTGCCATGATTATACCCTACTGTGTAACGTTTTCTCTCTCTCCCTCTCTCTATCTCTCTCTATTGAGCACACACACTCTCTGGCAACACGAATTTTAAAAAGAAAGAAAGAAAGCCCAAGAAATTTGAGCTGCCTCTTCTGAACCACCTGAGGTGGCTGTCAGGTTCCCATGGGTCAGTGCACGAATGCTATTTTTATCACCTCATGCCATGTCCCTGGATTGCCAGGCTGAATGCCAGGCTCCCTTGAGGCAGCTTACACTTTTTCTAGGATATTTCCTAGAAAACCAGGCCCAGCTGACTTTCTCTATTATTTCATCAAGCCTCCTTGAGGGGCCTATTATCTCCCCGCAGCCGAGGCCTAGGGAAATGAGGTGTTGGGACCTGTCTGAGTGATCCAGGTGACATGTCTCCTGTTCTATAATCCCTCTTCTTCCTTCTCAACTATGACCTAATTTTATAATCTCTCTGAACTCCATCCTCTAAGCTTGGTCTTTATTTTGCAATTCAAAGTATAACCCTCTTTCATCTTAGTACCTTGCTCTGACTAATCAAAACACATTTTGGCTTTTGGAGGGTGATTTTTCCTTTGGGTATAAAAATATTTGATTTGAAACTTAAAGCCAAGCAATGACTTCTTTGTAATAGGAAGTATTGCCCTGCCCTTTCCAGGGACTTGGGTCTTATGTTCATGGCTCAGCTTAACTGGTGGAAAGGATAACAAGAACAAAGAAGAGAGGTGGGTGACAGTAGGCAGGGAAGGACATTTAATATCCCCACATGTTATCCTACTACTTTGTAGTAATGACTTATATTACATTTGTGTTTTATTTACATAAAACTTTAGAGTGTATAAAAGGCTTTCATGGATGTTGTCTTGAAGTAGTATAGAATAATAATTAAAAACCCAAGCCTTAGCCCTAGGCTTTCTTTATGGTCCAACCCCTCACCAGCAATCTGGTATTGGAAGAGCTAATTTAACTTTCTTCATGCAAACAAAAGGGTGTGATAACAGTACCCTGCTCAAAGGCTGCAATAAGTGTTAAATCGCATTCCCTCTATGTGAGGAACTTAGCATAATATCTGCTATACATTATTTATCATTGGCATGAATATTACTTAAGGAAACAGAAGAGTATGGGCCAGCCAGTGGGATGGTGGTTAAGAAAGTTGAATCTTAAGTGGCTGACTGTATGGTTCGAGACCAGGACCAGACAATATGAAAACCATGCAGGGTGCATGTGCGTGTGTGTCTAAAATCCCTAGAGGAGAGTGTAGGAGAAGGGATTGTGACATAGTCACCCCCACTCTGGGGCTGGTTTCTCACTTTCCCTCTCTCTTTCTCTCTGTCTCTGGAGAGAGCACTTGCCCTATATCAGAACTTAAACTTAAAAATAAATAAATAACTTAAACTTAAAAATAGATAAATGAAAAGAAATAGAAGCATATAAATCACAGCCACACTGTTGTTTCTGAAGTCAGTATTAATCTCTCTGGAGCCTGCCTTCTGTCAGATTTGTTCATTTCCAACCTCAGTCATGGATTTCCTTTCCGTTGTCTAGAGCTGGGTAAGGAAATGGAGGCCTTTAACTGGTCATCTCTTTGGTAATTCAGGGGCACACTAGGTCTGTGGTCATTGTGCATGTCCCTGTGCTGCTTCTAAGCTAGGCAGGAACTGTTGATGGAAGCTGGAAGCCTATGAGTCTCTAGCTAGCTCCCCTCACGGGAACCAGCAAACAGGAAGCAGTTCCAATCTTTTTTATTGTGGAGAGATTTTCGCTATAGGGCGCAGGCGCTCGCCAGCCAGACAGAGAGAGACAGAGAGACAGAAAGCGAGAAATTCCCCCCAGGGGGGATGGTCATGCCGCAATCCCTTCTCCATTCTCCTCTCGGGATCTTGGGCACACACGCACATGCGCCCGGTGTGAGTTTTAAGCCACCGGGTCCGGGACGCGAACTGCGGTCGACTACGTGGGAGTCCAGCGACATGGCCATTACGCTAACTGCTGGTACCCAACATGGTCTTCTTGAGGAGTTTATACTTGAGAAACAAAAGCCAAGAAGGAGGACTTCTACTTTCTGCAGTGCACTTCTTGTCCTTATGCAAAGGCCCATTGCAGCAAAAACAGAGCACCCGTTAATATCTCAATAAATGATCCTGGTATGCATTGAATAAGTGGGGTTAGTTATTATAATTATGCCATGGTATAATAAAAAGACACGAAATGTTGAATTACACTTCAATTATTTAACTAAAATTTAATGAAAAGTTTTAGAAAAGAATGTTTGATAATGTTGAAAATGAACATAAAATATCAGACATTATCAAAATATTCTTTCCAAAAACTTTTCATAGGATTTCAGTTAAATGATTGAAGTATAATTCAGAATTATAAGATTTCCATCAAGTTTGTAGTTAGAGGAAAAAAATGAATCACTATAACACTAAATATTTGAATAATTTTAGGCATTCATCCTAACAATTTTAGTAACAGTTTAGAAATCTAAAGCCGGTGGAACCAGCAGATGGTGTAATGGTTATGTCACTGGGCTACCACATAGTCGACCGCAGATCGAGTCCCAGACCCAACAGCTTCAAATTCATTGCTGGTCTATGTACATGCCTGCCCAGAATCCTGAGAGGAGAATGGAGGAGAAGGGATTGCAATGTGGTCATCCCCCTGGGAGGTGATTTCTTGCTTTCTGTCTCTCTAGTGAGCACCTGTGCCCTATAGCAAAAATCTCTCTCTCTCTCTAAAAAAAAAAAAAAAAGAAATCTGAAGCTAGAATGAGTTTAAAATAAAGCTACATATGATACACACACAGACTGATTAAAGATAGAAATACAAATAAATACACAAATAAAAATTTGTAAGAAAGCATAGATAATACATAGGATGTAAGAGAACTTTGTAATCAAGACTGGAAACTCAGAACTTATAAAAGAAAACTAAAGCAATTATGATATGTTATTAAAAATAAATAAAAATAAATGATAGGTTTAGAGCAAGTATTGGTAATGGGACCAGCAGATGGCGTAATAGTTACGTTGCTGGTATCCCATGTAGTCGACCATGGTTCAAGTTTGGACCTAGTGGCTAAAAACTTATGCCAAGCGTGTGTGCTTGCGTGCTCAAAATTCTGAGAGGATAATGGAGAAGGGATTGCAGCATGGTCATTCCCCCTGGGGGGGGTGATTTCCTGCTTTCTCTCACTCTGGAGAGCACATGTGCCCTATAGCAAAAATCTCTCTAAAAATAAAAAAAGAAAAAGCATCGGTAATACACATGACAAAGTGTTCATATGTATAATCATACACAGAACATTTAAAACTGAAAAAAAGACAAATAAGTTAGTATAACAATAGAAAGAGTGGTGCCGGCAGGTGACGTGATGGTCAAGGAACTGGACTCCTACCTGGCCAACTCTACTCCTACCTGGTTAGAATTCTGAACCTGGTGGCTTGAAAATCATGCTGGGTGTTTGTGCCTGCATGCCCAGAATCCTGAGAGGAGAACGGAAGTGAGGGGATTATGGCATGGCCATCCTTGCTGGGGAGTGATTTTTCACTTTCCCTCTCTCTGTCTCCCTCAGTCTCTCTCTGGTGAGTGCATATACCATATGGCAAAAACCTATTAAAAAAAAAAAGGAAAAGGAGATGCTCTATAAACATTGCTTAGCTGCAGTGGTACTTAGTGCTAAGATGCCGAAGCTGAAGTCATGAGGGATGATAATTGTCTCCTCATGTTTCAATTTATATATATATTAGAACCATTACTCATTGTATAGAACTAGATAACACAGAAAAAGCTCAAAATGTTACAACTGATGTTTTCTTTTTTTTTTGGACTGAATTAAAAAAAAACGAAAGCTAAAATCAAGAATGTCATAGGGACTAGCAGATGGAATAATTGTTACATCACTGAACTCCCACATGGCTGACCATGGTTCGAGTCCTGGATACAGAGGCTTGAAAATCACGCTGGGTGTGAGTGTGTACATGCCCACAATATCAAAGAGAGAATGGAGGTGAAGGGATTGCGGTGTAGCCATCCCCCAAGGGGGTGATTTCTTGCTTTCTGTCTCTGTCTCTCTCCTTCTCTCGGTTGAGTACACACACCCTATAGTAAAAATTTCTCTCTAAAAATAAAAGAATGTTGTAAAACCTATAATCACCAAATCACTGGCTTTCTGTCTTCACTTTTTTTTTTTTTTTTTAAGAGAGATTTTTGTTACAGGGCATGTGTGCTCATTGGCGAGACAGAGAGAGACAGAGTCAGAAAATGAGAAATCATTGCCTCCCCCTCCCCTGGGGAGATGGCCACATTATAATCCCTTCTTCTCCATTCTTCTCTTGGGATCTTGGGCACACATGCACATATGCCCGGTGTGAGTTTGAAGCCGCTGATCCAGGCCTTGAACCATGGTCCACTATGTGGGATTCCAATAGCATAACCACCATGCCATCTGCTGGTCCCACCTTGTCTTTACTTTCAAAAAATGAATTATTTATTTTAATTTTATTAATTATTACTGTAATTTTTTTTTAAGAAAATGATTTTTGCTATAGGGCACATGCACTTGCTGCAGAGACAAAGACAGAGAGGCAGAAAGTGAGAAGTCACCCCCCAGGGGGATGGCCATGCCGCAATCCCTTCTCCATTCTCCTCTCAGGATCTTGGGCATGCTTGCACACATACCCAACATTAGTTTCAAGTCACACGGTCCAGGACTCAAACCGGGCTTGACCACGTGGGAGTCCAACGACATAACCATTACGCCATCTACTCATCCCATTATTATTGTTTTAAATTTGCCCCAGGACACATGTGTTCACCAGAGAGAGACAGAAAGAGAGAGAGAGGGAAAGAGAGAGGGAGAGAGAAAAAGAGAGGGTAAGAAAGCAAGATGCCAGATTCCAGATCTGGGGCTCAAACCACCTTCTGGGAGTCCAGTGCCTTAACCACCACCATGCCACTCAATGGCCCCACCATATTCTTCACTTTCAAGTGTCTCTTTCCAATTTTGTTTTATCTTTGGTTTTTTGAGGACTTATTTCTTTCTGCACAGTACAATACAATGATCTTACAAAAACTTAGTGTGTGAGTACAGTGTTCTTTTCTCTGTCTCTTCCTAACGAGGTATTGTTACGCACAATTTTATCTGTCTCTGACTGAACCACTGAACCCATGATTGATACCCATAGATTTTTCAGATTGTGAACTCATATCTCCCCACAGTCCCCTACATGGAAATTACAAGTTCTTCTTTCATTGGCTATGTTAGGATTATCTTTGTTAATTTATGAGATTGTTTGTTGCCTGATTTTTAACCCATAGTTTTTTTCTTTAGAACTTTACCTCACAGTAAAGAGTGTCATAAACAGTTCAACTCATACTTGCAGAATGACCATTGGAGTGAGTTTTGAATGTTTTCAACATAATGTTGAATGTTGAAGGTGGTGAATATGTTGACATCTTCAATTTGTTTATTATACATGTATACATGCTTTTAAAGACTATTCTATAGCCTACAAAGATGTGTAATGATTATATGTAAACCATAACTCATAATAAATATTTAAATAAAAAAGAAAAGAAGTAAAGCCACGTGGGAGGACCAGATTCAATTCCGAGCCCAACCTAAACAGGCCAGGTGAAGTGACATGCTTATTGTCCTTATTAACTAAAGGATTGGGAACGGGCCCCCATTCAAAAGGTCTCTCTCATGCTGTCATTAAAAACAAACAGAGGCCAGAAGATGGCATAATGATTATGTCACTGGACTCCCATGTAGTAGACGTGGTTCAAATCCCAGACCTGGCAGCTTAAAACTCATGCCAGGCACGTGTGTGTGCATGCCCAAAATCCTGAGAGAGAGAATGGAGGAGAAGGGATTGCAGTGTGGCCATCCCCACTGGGAGGTGATTTCTTGCTTTCTGTCGCTCTGTCTTTCTCTCTGGCGAGCGCACGTACCCTAGAGCAAAAATTTCTTTAAAAACAAACAAAACAAAACAAGTCTGTCAGTTCTCACATAAATAAACAAACAAATAAATGAATAAACACATGGGAAAAGCTGACATGATATGTCAACTCACAGGCATTAGACTGAAAAAATTAGACACACGAATGTAAAAGCCTTGGTGAACAAATACCTTAACAAGACATTCATACACTATTAGGATTTGCTACCTAAGTTTAGAAAGAGATATGGAAATTTTAAAAATAGATGTATCTGTGGGCCTAGCGATTTCATTTATAGAAAAGTACCATAGAAATAAAATGTCAGCTACAAATGGAAATATACCCAAGCGTATTTATTGCCACATTGTGATAGTTAAATAAATGATGACACATTCACAGCAGGGCATTTATGCATCTATTAAAAGGAAAGACCTAGACTTGTTAGTCAGCCTGGAGAGATTGCCGTAGGACACTGTCGACTAAGCAAACAAGACTTTGGAGACATGTATGTAATGTGTTCCAGTTTTCATAAAACAATAGCCCTCTCATGGAAGGGTCTTTGTGTGTGGTTAGAGAGATCCACGCTAGGCTTTAATGTGGGCTACACAAGAGGGGTGGCGATGATGAGGGTGGGGACAAAGGAACAAATGATGGATAGAAAACATAGAAAAAAAGATCTGGAGTAAAAGCAGATGCCCCATTCCTGATAAGATACACGCCCAAAAGATACACACCCACGCATACACAAATGAGAGGGGAAAAGGTGAATTCAGTTCTATACGTCGTGACCTGTGCGAATTATCCACCATATTCTGTCAAGTTTTAGTTTACAAAGTAATTGGGGCAGTAGGATTCTTTGTTCAAACATTCCCCTGTATCATGTCTATGTGTTTCTACCTATGTGTGTATATCGATACATACATGTACATGTTAAGGTATGAAGAAGTACGTGCTAGACTTCATATTGCATACTTTAGGCTGTGGGAATGGAGCAAAGAAAAGATAAACTTTTTTGTTACAACGCATTGTCTTACTTGTTATACTAAGCTTGAATTAATTTTGTAATTTACAATATACCAAATCAGTTTAAATGGAACTATCTTTCACATATATAAATTCTAGAGTCTAAAGAGTATTTTGACTCACTATACCAACCCTGGCCTGTGACCAACATTACCTAAGCCCAACCCTAATCTCATCCCAAAGTGAAATTGACTCTCCTTATGCTAAGCCGTGGCCAAGATGCCACCACTCCATACATAAGCTCATCTGCTTCTCACCAGCAGCCCGAGAACGCGTTATTAACCCCTGGTTATGGAAGTAACTTCCATGGTACACAGAAGAGGGAATCAGAGGACTTCACTGACTTGCCAAAGGTCGTAAAAGTACATCAAAATCTCAAGTTCCAGTATTTTTAAATAGAATTATTTAACTTTATTTATTTATTTAAATTAGACGAGAGGAAGAGAGAAAGTGAGAAATCAAGCTGCCAGGTCCAAAACTCGTACCACAGTTGGCCACGTGGGAGTCCAGTGCCCTTAACCACAATGCCACCTCCTGGCCTCAAGATTCCTGAATTTTTTTATTCCTATCATATCACCAGTACTGCTGAGCAAGTATTTTCTTGTTTTCTTCCAAAAGCTCACACTCACTCATGGATGAGCATGAATGGGCATAAAACCAGCCCATACTACATAGCACAATTTTCCTTGATTGTTGCCAAGGTGCTTTTACTGTTTTCTATCTCTGATGCTCTCACCTCATGTCACTGCAGAGCAAAACCCTACCCATTTGTGAGAGCTGGCAGGTACCTCCATTGAGTGACATCAAAAGAAGACGTGACCCTGTGAGCTGCCTTCTGTTTCAAGCATACGTTCCTGGTTCCTGAACTAGACCATGGCCAAGGGATTCTTGGTCCGAGTGCTAAAGAAATAAGAAAAACAGAGCTAATAAAAAGGACATATAGCTTCAAGCTACTCCAATGACAATGAATGAAAAATAGAAAATCAAAATATAAAGCGCAACTAATGAACAGAAACAGTCGATAGTCATTAGCATTGGCTATGGGTGGGAGGTACGACGACTACACATATATGTCTGGGCTTCTGTTTCTTCAGTTATGTGTTTACTGCACTTCTTCAACTATGTTCGTGGTAGACAGAATCTGAAGTGACTTCCATCCCCTTGGCAAAATGTGGTTCTTGCGTCTAGTCAGTAGCATACGGTGAAGGCAATGGGGTAGTCAGACCCGTGACTGCATTACACCATAATGGACTGGAGAAAAGATCTGGACGGTCTATACCAAGGCTGCCATGTTCTGTGAGCAACAACAACAAAAACCAAGGCTTTGGAGAAATGTGTATAATGTGATCCAGTTTTTTTTTTTTTTTTTTTTCTTTTAAGAGGTTTTTGCCTGAGGGCATGTGTGCTGGAGGGGAGGAAATAGCGAGGGAAAGTGAGAAGTCACCACCCAGGAGGGATGGCCAGGCTGCAGTCCTTTCTCCTCTATCCTTCTCCTGGGATCTTGAGCATGTATGCGCATGTGCTCAGCATGATTTTCAAGACACCAGGTCTGGGACTCGAACCGTGGTCAACCATGTGGGAGTCCAGCGATGTAACCGCTATCCCATCTGCTGGAGCCATAAGACATCTTTTATAAAACAATAACAGCTCTCTCACATAAGTGTGTGTGATTGGCATGGGACTCTGGGCAGCCTCTAGGAGCTGAAGGCTGACAGCCAGAAAGAAAACAGGAACCTCAGTTCTACCACCCCAAGTATCTGAGTTCTGCCAAGAGTTTGGGAGAAGGTCCTACGTCCCAGAAAGGAATACAGCTGGCTTACATCTTGATCGCAGCCTTGTGAGCCTGAGATAAGGACCCAGGTAGGCCAGGTCTACACCTCTGACCACTGAAACTGTGAGATAACAAATATAAGTGTTGTTTAAAGTCACTCAATTTGAGGTGATTTCGTTATGCAGGAATAGAAAGTGGCTATAATACTTAGCGAGTACAAAGACCGAGGTCATGGAAAGCACTGGGGTTCATTCTCCTTGTTCCAGTGACCTGCAGTGAGGCACAAAGGGAACCATGCAACCTTTGGGGGCTTTGGTAATTTTGTATATGAAGTGAAGGCCTCTTTAAGGCCTTGGCTACTAACACTTCTTGACTAACGTTGATGTGAATTATTACAGGATTTCTAGACCTATCAAAAATATTTATTATCATGTATTTTCATTTGGCTTCCACAATGTATTCACGTGTTCTTTTATCATTGTTTTTCTCGAACCTACAAAAATAAAAATGTTCATTAAAATGGGCAGCCTCAGATTTTTATTTAAGAAGGCCCAGCAGGTGGCTAGTGTTAAGGCACTTACGCCAGCGTGGTCAGCCACTGAGTGCCAGACCCAGAGGCTTGAAACTTATGCATGAGTGCGTGCATGCACAAAATCCCGAGAGGAGAATGGAGAAGGGATTGCGGCATAGCCACTCTGGGGGTGGTTTCTCACTTTCTCTCTGTCTCTCCCTCTGTCTCAGGCAAGCCCATGTGCCCTATAGCAAATATCTCTCTTAGGAAAAAAAGAGAAGGCGGCAAGGAGAGGTTTAAGAAGTGGTTCAATAAAATGGTTAAGAAAAATTGTGTGATGATCATCATTACTTGCTGGAAATGTCAACTAATAAGAACAGGAGAGCTTTAGGTCAAAACAAGAGGAAATGGGAATTTGACTTTCTGGGACATTTTTAGGAATGTGAAAGACGGGTTAGGTGGACTGCTGCCCGGTTTCTGGAGCATTACACAGTGTAGGCAAACAGCGGACTCCTGGTGTCTCTGGAGACACCTGTGCACATTCCCGGGTGAGGCTTTTACATCAGAAGGCAACACTTTCTCATCACCACCAGGATGTTGGCAGCCCAGCTGGTTCACTTAATGGCGTGCACGCACTCAGGCATACACAGGTGAAGTGAAGACGAGGAAGCCACCAACTGTTTTATTGTATTTTGTTACTATTGTGAAGCCTCATATTTCATATTTAATGTAAGTAATGAGCCTTGGTGATGCAAAGCCCCGTGCTGTGCTGGGTAAATGGTATATTCCCTCCGGATCCCACAAGGGATCCTTGTAAACAAAGGAGACTTTGGCTATAAATAGGGCCTGGATCAGGAAATGTTTCATGCATGTATTAATAATCAATGCACTACACAGGCAGTGTTTGGCGAGGGTTGGGATAATTATCATTCAGTTAGGAAAACCAATGAAATCCTGAGAAAATGAAGATATGACTTCCTTTGCTTTAGATGGCAGTTGACGTGACCGGATGAAGGGTTATTTATTAATTTAATCGCCTCCCCCCCCCCCCCCCCCACCCTTTAGAATTTTGATTAAGCTCCACCGTTGACACAGGGACACTGGGCTGACTCTAGGAGTCAATCCGGGGAGCACAGGAGTTAGCCGTCATTTGCAAACACACCACCAACTGGAAGCAAGGCTGAAGCCAGAGCGGCCAAAGCCAATCATTGCAACCTGTGGCAGGCTCCCCGCCTGGTTCCCCCTCTGCTCTGGGACTAGGCTCACTCCCCCTCCATGCTCCTGGACCGCGTGGCTGGCTGCAGTGTTGCCGCACCTGTCACACTGCACCTCGGAGTTTTGGCAGAATGAAGTGAGGAGACAGCTGGAGTCATTATAGCTCATCTGTTTGAAGGGTGCCCAAATGAAAAACAAACAAACAAATCTGGTGAGTTTCATATTTCTTTTAAGTGTACAGAAATGCAGCTGCTATGTTGTGTAGGAGATCAAGGGAGTCTTTTAAATTCGGGACACCAAAGTGTTCTTCTTGACTTGATCCTTGGTGGGG
The DNA here is from genome assembly GCA_026018925.1 of Tupaia tana. Lineage (NCBI taxonomy): Eukaryota > Metazoa > Chordata > Mammalia > Scandentia > Tupaiidae > Tupaia > Tupaia tana. Next base: position 29,897,656 of record JAKSZU010000013.1, read on the forward strand.
ATTTGTTAGCAAACTTTAGAAGGAAGTTGCAGGAGAGGATTAGACCTATTAAACTTATCTGAATTGTGAAAAGTTCTTTGTAAAGCTCATTAAGTGTCCTCATTGCTGATCTCTGTGGAGTATCACAGAGTAGTGAGCCCTACGGTTTTATTTCTGGTGATCGGAGTCAAACGCATAGTTGAAAAACATTTGTTTAATAGGCAGAATGATAAGGTAATATGCTTGATTTCCTATAAATTGTCAGTTTCTTAGACAAAAAGATACATTCTGAATGTTTCCATTCTGTAATTCAATACTTTGAGTGAAATAAAGTTTAACCTTAGCTCTCAATTTTGACGTTGGGTCTTAAAAATATTAAGATATTATTTAGTTAAAATAACTGGCATGTTATTTTCAATATACATTGTGATTTTTAAATAGGTTAGTTTTAGAATGATTGGGGCAAATGAAAATGCGTATTTATTATTTTCAATCAGTGCCTTGGTAATTGTCAATTTTCTTAGCATTTTTATTTGTAAAAGATTGTAAAATTGCATGTCATTGTGGATTGCAATAGAAAAGGTAAGTTATAGGATTTGAATATTAACATTGTCTGAATTTAAAAATCTTAAACATCATATTTTAACATTTTTAAAATCACTTAACAATTTAAACAAAGTTGCATTGAACAATGTTTAATTTAAATATTTAAAACTTGTAGTTTCAATTTTATTGTAATCAGAACTGGTTATTGGGCAGGTTTGTAACTATTTGGGATTTTAGATCATTTTGCTTTTACTTCATTGACATGCTTTCAATGACTTCTTGATCTGTCTCACTCCTTTACCTAGCACCAAAAATTAAAAAAACAAAAAACAAACAAACAAAAACCAACAAAAAAACGCTATAGGGATAGAATTAACAGGGCAATGTATTCTGGAATACACTTTTGTTGTTGTTCATAATATTCATATGTGTGATAAAATCTGAGTTGTTTTGAGACCCTCCCCCATTTTTTTCTTCAAACTCGATTAGTTGAGTTTATCTACCTTTATTTTCTTCTGCAGCTAAAATAATATGGCTAAACAAGTGATTTTTGCCTGGAATTATCTTGATCTACACCTTTGAGAACTGCTTGATACTTGGTTATTTGGTCTAGTATGAACCTTATTTTGACTGTGTGAAGGAGCTTAGGAGGGGAAGGAGAAAGTGAGTGTGGAAGAGGCTCTTGAATTAAAAATGTATAAAGGTTAAACATCAAACACTCATGACTATCATCATCATAATTTAAAATCACAGTTGACCATGGATATTGATCTCTTCCTCCAATAAATCCTCATCTTAAAGTATTTTGTTTTGTTGTGTATTTGTTGACTTGATTTTTATTTTCTTAACCTCTGCGAAGTTGACTCCTTGAAAGGTAGGTTTGAGAACAGGATTCCTCAAAGGTAGGTATTTATTTCAGATTCATACCAGTTTACCAGAGGAAGTCCAGAGAGGTGTTTATTGAGGTACACAGCCTTGTCTGAGTGGTCTTGGCAAATTATGGAGCTATAGCATTGATAGATTCTCGAATGGAAGATAACGGAATACTTGTATACATCTAATTATGAGAAACGCTCTAGTTTTTAAACAATGTATGTAGAATTTCTGGAAATGAAACTTTCATTCGTCAAAAAACCTTTTTTTTTAATTTTGATGAATTTACGAGCATGTTCATTGGGTGATTGCACTGTGTTTTGACCCTTGGAAAGAAACTTTGATTGGCTGTCCTCTACCTTTCATGTAGATGTCTGTCTTTCCGTTATTTGGGCATACATTTGTGTTTTCATTTTTTAATTTGTAATTTCAAACTAGTTACTTCGTTTCTAAAACTAAGTCCCCTAATGTTTGTAAATTAATTTTGGTATAGATTTGATTGGGGTTTGTTCTTCAGAAGGTACATAGAGGTTGAAAACTTTATGAAGGTAGTTGTTTTAAAATTCTAAGCAAAATATGTTTTACTTTTGGAAAAAAATTGAATGTGAACAATGAAACATTGTAGATTAACTAGACGATATAAAAAAGTGCAAAACTGGTTATAAAAGTAGTCAATTGCAACAGGCCAAGATAGCTATGGAATATTATGGTGTATTTATTAATATGAATGTGTGTGTATTTTTAAAAAATTGGAATCATACTATATACAAACTATATTCGGCATTTTCTCTATTAAATGTGAACTGTTTTCAAGCATTCTTGGCTATTTTTAGTAGCAACATAATATTCTAGGAAATAGATAAAACATATTTCTACTAAATATTCCTTTGTTGGTATTTAAAAATTCATTTTATATCCATGGGATATAATACAATCTGCTTGGAATAATGTCTTTTAGGTATGGAAAACCCTGGTTCTCCCCTAGTCCCCGAATCCAACTGTTTTAAGTCTCCAAAATGGGATTTTTTATTAAGGAAATGGATAAAGGAGACTTTTAAAGTGATTTCTATACCTTTAACTTAATGATTAGCATCGCAAACATTATTTCTTATACCTAATGTTGACTGAGTTCTACAAAGATTATTTGTTAGGAAGACTTAATAGACCTTTACTACATCAAGGGAACACCTTGCTAAGACTCTCCTTAAGAAATCATTTAGAACATTTTTCTCCCTGCAAGCAAATAGGATATTTAGCTTTATTAAAATTCTCAAAGTACTTTTGATACTACTACCTCTAATATAACAGTGGAAATGTCAGCTGAGGACTATGGTTTCAGGTGGGTTATAAAATCAGTAGGGGGTGATGTATTTTAAAAAACTAATTATCAGCTCCTAGCTTAAAATAGCATCTGGCTAGTGGTTCCCAGTTCAACAGTTCCCAGCTTTACACTAAAATTCTTAGATATTTAAAAAGATGAATTCATAGTACTTCCAAAGACCAATTACTAGCAATATTGCAAGTATCTAGGAGAAATTTTACCAGATTAGAATTCATCAGGGACTTAAGTGTCAATATAACCAGAAAATAGGAAGAAATCCACTTTGTACCTTTTTTCCTGTTTAACTCTCAATTTACAACCTCATGGGCATTGTCAGAAAAGACACCTGGATCTCCGTCCATTCACCTTGTACCACTTTTGAGAATGTCGAAGTACTGTCTGTCCATGTTTTTTCCAGATATGAATATTTCTCTTTCTTACACTGTCCGAGGTAGCAGACCCATAAACAGCAGTGGAGAAAGATGGCAGGGTTAATGTGCCCTGTACCTCTCAGCAAAGCTCTGCAGGTGGGCATGGCGAGCAGAAGCGCCAAGGAGCAGTGCGCATGGGGTTAAGGGACTCTGTCTTCCATCTCTTCAGCCTGGATGCCTGAGTTAGGGCTCTCCGGCTTCTGTTCTGGCTCAAAAGAACAGGGTGATGGGGAACCAGCAGTTAGCGTAATGGCTATGTCGCTGGACTCCCACGTAGTCGACCGTGGTTCGCGTCCTGGACCCGGTGGCTTAAAACTCACGCCGGGCGTGTGTGCGTGCGTGCCCAAGATCCCGAGAGGAGAATGGAGGAGAAGGGATTGCGGCGTGACCATCCCCCCTGGGGGGTGATTTCTCGCTTTCTGTCTCTGTCTCTCTCTGTCTGTCTGGCGAGCGCACGCGCCCTATAGCAAAAAACCTCTCCAAAAAAAAAAAAAAGAACAGGGTGATGGAGGTAGTCAGAAACAACAGTGCCTTTTTGAAATATTGTGTGTGCATGTGTGTGTGTGTGTGTGCTTGTGTGCACAGGTGTGCACTCATGCCTTATGCAAAGCCCCTGAACCAGATAGCAGTGGCCTTGTCTTTAGGGTACGAGTACCTAGACTCTGCATAAACTCACCCATATAGCAGAACATGGTGCAAATACTTCTAGACCCTAGAAATTGGTCCCAGAGCTGTACAGACCAGTCTACCTCACAGTAGCAGATCTGAGAAGGAGCTGTGACCAGTCCCCCACTGGACCAAGAATGAGACCAAGGGAAATTCTCAGTATCTCCTCATCTGTTAGTAAACAGCTGGTTGAACTCTTTTATTACGAGTACAGTTCCATTAAATAATAGATGCATTTAAAAAATATTGGAAGGGAGATAATTTAGCTATTGTCTGGATGATGAGATTATGGAATTATGAGTAATTTTCTTTAACTTTTTTATTTAAAAAAATAATCGGCGGGACCAGCAGTTGGTGTAATGGCTACGTCGCTGGACTCCCATGTAGTCAACTGTGGTTCAACTCCCGGACCCGGTGGCTTAAACTCATGCTGGGAGTGTGCGTGTGCGTGCCCAAGATCCCAAGAGGAGAATGGAGGAGAAGGGTTTGCAGCGTGGCTATCCCCCCGAGGGTGATTTCTTGCTTTCTGTCTCTCTGTCTTTCTGGCAAGCACATGGGCCCTATAGCAAAAACAGCTCAAAAAAAAAAAAAAAAAAAAAAAAAAAAAAAAAAAAAAAAAAAAGAAAAAAGAAAAAAGAAAAAAAATCTGTGCACGATAGTTAGTTTAGTAATCAGAATTATTTCTAACTCTGAAAAGAAAATGAACTAAAATAATTTTATATTTGTTAGTGCACTAACAGTGTAATTGGAATCTTTCTTGCCTCTCTCTTTACTTTTTCCTAATTTGTGAGGGTGCGTAATCAGGGATGCCAACCGTTCTACTTTCTTTCTGAACCAAAATTTTGGTGATAGTCACCTTTTGGTTTGTCACAGACAAGTTGGCCTAGTGCAGTGATAATGGTAGGGAGAGCGTTGCTTGGTCACTCAGATTTCTTCTTCACAGAGTAGCCATATCAGAAGCCACACCTGAAACAACTCCTGTAATCTCAACAATCTTCTCCTTGCTCTGGTTAGAGAATGTCAAAGTGTGCTGGGCAACCGAGGTTATGTGATCTGGTGGGCCAGATCCGATTAATGTTTTTAATTGTGTTTTCAAGATGTAACACACCCAGGGAGATTTGTTCCAGATGGATGCAGTACAAAATGAAAAATAAAATAAAACCCCCTCCAAACACAATATTGTTCTAAATATTTCTTTGAGGCATCAGCAGGTTTTAAATCATTGGAAGACAGGCTGAAGGCATTCTCTACATGACTGTGCCTTTCTCAGTTATTGACAATAAACCTTCGTTTTAAAGGCTTTTCTGTGTTGTTGGCAATCTTGTCCAATATGTAAAGTATCAGAAAACGGTACTTGACGAGTTGTAATGTGAATAACTGAGACTCTAAAGAATATTTTGCAGTACATCCACTCTATCTTGTAGTGCATTAAAATCTCTTCGTGTGTTTGTGTGTGTATATGTATGCCTTAAAAGGTCAATGACAGCACAAAAGCTTTGCTTAGAAAATATTAAATATGAAAAGTATATGTAATAGAGCAAACTGACATAGAAATTAATGAAACAAATATATTTGACTGTATCAATACACAAGTGGTTGGGATATTTAAGAATATTAAATCGGGAAATTTATGTGGTAATTTCTGAAAGTTATTAGATTCCTTATCTGATGTATAGCCTAGAGTGGAACTAAGTGATATATATATATATATATATATATATATATATACATATATATATATATATATATATATATACACACACACATTTTTTTTTTTTGAAGAGGTTTTTGCTACCGGGCACACGCGCTCGCCAGAAAGATAGAGAGAGACAGAGAGACAGAAAGCGAGAAATCACCCCCCCAGGGGGATTGCCATGCCTCAATCCCTTCTCCTCCATTCTCCTCTTGGGCACGCACGCATACGCGCCCGGTGTGAGTTTAAGCTACTGGGTTCAGGACTTGAACTGTTGTCGATCACATGGGAGTTCAACGACATAGCCATTATGCTAACTGCTGGTCCCAAACTAAGTGATATTTAGATTGTCTCTAGGAGCCTGTAAACAAAAATGAACTGGGGGGGGGGGGGTGAAGGATATTTTTGAAAAGTAAATGATTTTTTTTAAATAATTTTTTTACTTAACTATTTATTTATCTATTTTTTAAAGAATTATTTTTTTATTTAATTTCATTTATTCATTCATTTTATTTTTTAATTTGACCAGAGAGAGACACATGGGATGGGGAGAGTGAGAAAGCAAGCTGCCAGGTTCAGGACTTGAACCGTGGTCAGCCATGTGGGAATGTCCAGCACCTTAACCACCACGCCACTTGTTGGTTCCCCCTTAGTTGTGTATTTTAATTTTACCAGAGAGGGACAGAGTAAGAGAGAGAGAGGGAAAGTGAGAAAGCAAACCACCAGGTCTAGGACTAGACCTGTGGTTGGCCATGTGGGAATCCAGAGTCCTCTGGAATCCACGCCACCTGCTGGTCCCAAAAAAGTCAATCATTTGGAGTTAGGTCAGTAAAGATAGGCATGTATCCGACTTGCAAACTGACTAGTTTCTTCTTAGTACTCTTGGTTTAATAGCTCTTGCAAACTTACAACTAAGGATTTATCTTGGCCTACTAAGATGTAACTTCAAGTTTAATGTCACTTTGGTTTTGTTGAAAGGCTAAAGACTTATTCCCAGGATATTTTAATTATGAAAACATAAATAAAACAGAGTTTTTCTTCTTTTTGATTTTGCATTAATTTGTGCTTTCTCTTTGAGTTTAAGTAGCCTCTTAAAAAAATTGAAAAATCCTTAAATTATCTCTTAAAATTTATAATAAAAGAAGAAATTTATCATAATCAGGGGCATTAGGTGTTTGAGGAACAAAATCTTGTTTGAGATATCAATTTCATGTTAAATTAATCACCCAGAAAGTAGAAAATTAATTATGTTAAGTATAGACTAGAAGTTACGGTCCTTGCCCTGGATCAGTTTATTGGAAAAATTTGTACATACATATAAGATGAAAATGTATGAACAGTAATAAATAATAAATCTCTGACAATTTACAACAGACCTCTGCATTATTAAGCTCCACTTTTAGGTAATCATTGAGGCAGTTTGCATGAAATTCTTCTTTAGCCCCAAAGAAATATTACAAACCACTCATTTCAAATATGAGAGGACTTCCAAAAGTTTGTGGAAAAATGAAATTAAAGTACTAGTTTATTTTGATGCAATGAATGTTGAAATCTATGCATAATTTCTTTTTTATAATGTACATTTTCAGAAAAGCCCTCGTATTCAGGTTATGATCATTACTATTGAGGCTGTAGTCCCAATTTAGTTTTTTTTTTTTTTTTTCTTTTTTGGTAGAGGTTTTTGCTATAGGGCGCGTGCGCTCGCCAGACAGAGAGAGACATAGAGACAGAAAGCGAGAAATCACCCCCCCAGGGGTGATGGCCACTCCGCAATCCCTTCTCCTCCATTCTCCTCTTGGGATCTTGGGCACGCACACACACGCACCCAGCGTGAGTTTAAGCCACCGGGTCTGGGACTCAAACCACAGTCGACTACGTGGGAGTCCAGCGACATAGCCATTATGCCAACTGCCGGTCCCCCAATTTAGGTTTTTATGTAATGTTAAAAAATCACATAAATGTAGCAAATAGCCTAAGCATCTTTGGGCTAAATAACTCAATATTTGAGAACCAATGAGAGTAGTTGACTTAATTATTTTGAGCTATTCACAGTGGGAGAACAATTTATTGACAGTGGCCTGGAGGAAACATGGAAAGCTAGAGACCTTTGCAGACTGAGTACTATCACACAACTGTTTGGATAGCCATATTCACTCCATACACATACAAGCTTCTGGGTGTCGTTTACCTTGAATTCCAGAAGTTTCTCTTAGAAAGTAAACTCTGCAGATGAGTAACTATTCAAATAACCAGATATGTGAAAGTGAAGATGACTCAGGAAGCTGATGGTATTGGAATGGTTTTAAATGGTTTCAATCTAACACAGTGCTAAAATAACAATATAACTTGGTTTTAGTATAGGAAAATAAAATGAAAACAAAGAATATATTTTTCTCCCAAATACATCTCCAGAATACTAGAGAAAACTTCCTGACTTGTATAGTTGAATGGATTTCAATGATGAAGAACACAGATTATGTGTGAAGTTGGAAATTTTGAAGAAACAGTTATTTATTTTCTCATTTCCTGGATTCTTTCTTAGTGGATTTCCATTTCCGTTAGCCTCTGCTGACACAGTAGATGTGTTTTCACATTCACTAGCAAAATTTTCCTCTGAAAGTATTGAAAGGTTTTGCCATATCTAGTTCTATATTGACCATTCGGCACACGTAGAAGTCAACTCTGTTATGGACAGGCTAACATGTCACAGGTAACCTGCTTTCTGGATGGTATTTCATCTGGTGGTATTTGGAGAGAAAACCCTTTGAGGTTATTAATTTACGGGAAAAATGCTGGAGAAGTGTAACATAATTTGCCAAACTATGGCTGTTCCTTTCTTCATGCCAACCTTGCATTTCTCACTGTTTATAAGTCATGACTTTCATTTTTACAGAAGTTACAAAAAATAGAAGGTTAAAATTGAATATGGAATCGAAATACTCTATCACTATTTTTTTTTGTAAGGTAGCCATTTGGGCTGATTTTAGTTTGTGATTTATGTGGGCTTCCACATGCTCAAATTTTATTTAAAAATTAAAAAAAAATTTAAGGTTTTTGTCATAAGGCATGTGTGCTTGCTGGAGAGAGACAGAGAGAGAATTAATAAGAGGGAAAGTGAGAAATCACCCCTGGTGAGGATGGCTACACCACGGTTCCGTCTCCTCCATTCTTCTCTTGGGATTTTGGGCACGCTTGCACGCACCTGTCATGATTTTTGAGCCACCAGGTACAGGACTTGAACCATGGTCGTCCATATGGGAATCCAGCAACTTAACCACCTTGCCACTTACTGGCCTCAAGCAAAATCTTAATTGCTGGAGTCTGCCTTTTCAGGCAGCATCCCTAGGTAAATTTTATGAGACATTGTTTTAGATATTTTGGGAGTCATCATTTTCTGTTTAAGATGCTATGAGGTGACATATACCTCCCATCGAGTCCCCACACCCATATATGCACTAGACTTATTTATTTATTTTTTTAAATTTGGCATCCTGATGAAAATTTTCATGTTGAAGTGATGAGTCTGGATGGCAAAAGTTGGACCATCTAGGAATTTAATTTAGCTGGTGCTACCCCAGACTCTTGCAAAGCTGACACATAGTATATCTTGTCTACTATTCCTAAGTGATTGATACAGGTATAATAGCCACAGAGGAAAACAATTTTGAGGACATTTCCTGATTTTACAAGGAAGACGTTGGTTCTTCTATACTGTCATCATTAGCAATGGCAATTTAGAATATTGTGCTTTTAAAGTTGAGCTAGGAGGTCTGAATGATTTCTCAAGATGGAGAAGATCTTGACAGAGAGATCATGATTTATAGCATAGAAATATTCATATGTAAGTGAATCAATGCCAAAATTTAATAATATAAAATTCAGTCATTTCTGTCTGTGTTGATGTTTGGCAACTGAAATTTTTATCATGTAACTGTTTACCTAAGATATTCTTCACAAGTCAAAAGAATGGTTAATTGTTTACACATTCAAAAAATGAATATAACATACACAATCTCACTATGCTACTGAAGGCAATAAAGTGAGATAAATGATTACTAGAAGAAGCTTTAACTATTAAAATCTGACTGGGCCAATAGATGGCATAGTGGTTAAGGCACCGGACTCCCACATGGCAGACAGCGGTTTGAGTCCCAGACCTGGTGGCTTGAAAATCACAACTGGATATGTGTATGCCCAAAATCTTAGGAGGAGCATAGTGAAGAAGGGATTGTGGCATAGTCATCCCCTCCAGGGGGTGACTTTTCACTTTGTCCCTGACTGTCTCTCTCTAGCAAGCGCATGTGCCCTATGACAAAAACCTAAAAAAAAAAAAAAAAAAAAAAAAAAAAAAAAAAAAAAAATCTGCTGATTGGGACTTAAAAAAATACATGCATTTATACATTTATGGGTAAAATCAACTGTATGAATTAAAGCATATGTATGCAGAGAAGTGATAATCTTCGAAGAGAATAGCATTTAGTAGGGTTCTAGAAGGGCAGACAAAAAGCAAGTTTTTCATGGTTCTTACCATTCAACAGCTCACAACTCCTAGGAACCTCACAATTATAATACTCTATGAGAAATGACATTTTAGACACACAAATGATGTCACAAGAGAAGGAAGGCAGAGTTCTACACTTTGCTTAAAGAGGTTCTGGAAGTTTTGTCAGAACCGATGACTCTGTGATGATTACTACCTTGGTGTGTTTTTCCTGATCTTTATTATTTTTAGCATTAAGAATAGAATTTCTAATCAGGTAGACTTATCATCAGAATCTAAGATAAATGATTGCTTTGGCATTATGCAATTAGAAACTGAATTTACTTTAATCAACTTCAATGAAATAAGAACAAAAGCAAAATATTGTCCTCTTCAATGTTGTTTCATGCATAAATAATGAGGTATTTTAGCAACGAAGCCATAAAATAACACAATCCTACTGTCTTTCTGAGTCCCCTCATTGTAAGAATTCCTTATGGAAGAGCTGGCAATACTTGATGAATTGAATGAACTCTAAGACCCTTTCAAAAAGTTCAATGAAAAATGGAAGTAAAATACAAGCTTATTTGGTACAAAAAGTTTTCGAAATCTAGTCATACCTTTTTTAGAATATGCATTTTCCATGAATTTTTGGAAGACACATCATATTGAAACATCTTTTTGGAGGGCAATTCTTCCCTGAACTTTTGATATGTTGTTGGTGATGGTTTGAGAGTAATAAGTTATACTATTGGGTTGATGGAAAAGTCATGACATATTTTTTTCTATGTAAAAATGCATCATGATTTTTCTGACAACCAAATAACACAGCTTTGGACCTTCTTAAAAAGTTTGTGTTTTCTGAACAGCCAATTTCCATTTCTTCAACATAACCTCTCACAGAAAATGTATCCCCTACCAGGAAATACTGCAACAGTGATTCTCAAACTTGTTCAGGTAGCTGGGAATATGAACACTGAGGAGTCCTTTGTGGCACAGCATAATAATAGTAAAAAACAAATAGAATTATTAAATATACAGGTGGAACTCTATCACACACTATCTCTGACAGAATCTCATGGGGTAACAACCACCAAAGGTTGAAGACAATTTATAGGAAATTGATTTAGTAAATATTTTCTTATCTAACTTTTTGCTTCTCTTTGAAAATTGGGAAAAAAATATTTTGGTTGAAAATGATCCCATCACCTCTTGTGAATACCAGTGCTTTGAACCATAGTTTGAAAAACATTATGCTAAGGTGCAGTGTGTCTCAGCTCTGGATGTATATTAGAATCACCTGAACAATTTTTAAGACACCAGTATGAAGATTTAATGCTAAGCAAAGGGAGCCAGACTATGAAAGACAGGTATTGTATGTC